>JAFEMH010001852.1:232500-411555 GCA_022495995.1 Adenophora triphylla var. japonica | reverse complement strand
GGGATAAAGAATAGATCAATGATAACATGAATGAGATTGGGTAGGCTACCTATTTGCATATGAGTGTGGAATCGTACACGAATTGTACATGAAATCAAACAGCAATGAGGTAGATGAAACGCTGAACGGCTGCTTGGAATTGTTAGGGTTTGCGGCGCTCATCTTAACCTAATCAAGAGAGAGAGAGAGAGAGAGAGAGAGAGAGAGGGAAAGGAATTGGAGGAAGAGCCAGTGGGCGTTAGAATAGGGAGTGTTTTGGTTATTTTATCTAATTCTTATTCAACCGGTTAATTTTGGGTTTTTTTTAAGACCCACTTCACTGACCCATCAAGTCCATTCCAGCCGGCAAACTTAATTAGTGGTTAATAGGGTCTCACCAAACACATCGGTCCCAAATTAGATTGTCCCTAAAAATCACTTTTTTTGTAGTGTATGAAGTGGCAATCGAGGACAGCAAGTTTTCAGACCTTTTTTCCCACTCACTATTGGAAATAGCTCTAACACTACAAATTTCTCTCCTTACTAACACACATTAGTTTGGTCTAGCAAAAAAAATTGAAACTTGCGAAAGTATATACTAGAGCATAACACTTTGAGTTCAAAACAGGAACTATACAAGAACACTAGTAAAATCTAATAAAAGAATTGTTAGAATAGGAGTAGAGAAAGATGCAAGTTGGAAATGCAATGGGACATAAGCTTAGCTGAAAATTACTATAACCACAATAACAAATAACTAAATAAAATAACAATGGGACAGACATAAATTTTAGAAAAATGGACACTCAAATAGGGAATTAACATCTCCCTGCATGCTTGGTTATGCCCACAAGAACACCAGAAATATGATTAAATTCTTGAGGAAATTCTAGAGCATGCTCACAAGGAAGTTCAGATATGCGGTAACATAGTATTATAAGTTGCAAGGAAGAATGAAATCGGTCGAGCATTTATTACCGATGAACTCGAACAAAGAAAGAACTCCTGAAATAAGATTCAACTTTAAGCAAGGTCAATATACCTACGTCAAGACAATTTTTTCAACCAAAAGAGGAGGAGAATTTTCAGATCTATACTAGAAAGTTAGAAATTAATGACATCTATTGACGCAATAAATCACCTTGGACGTACACATCAAATGAAATCGAAATCTAAAATTAATATTCGGATCTATAGCATTAATGAAAACTTTGAACTGAATCGGCGAATACGTACGTCGCCACAAAAACGGAATATAGAAATAAGCTATAACTACGAGTTAATAATGAAGACTGGAGTAGCATTGAAATTTCAATCCGTAACGAAAGATTTGGGAGATTTATACCTTAGATAGCGGGAAACAAGGTTGATGAATCCGGATTTCTCATTTTCACCGAAAAATCACAGAGATTCGAATATATTTTCAGAGCGCAAACAAAAATAAAAAAAAAACAAATCGAAGCTAACAATCGAGAGAGAGAAAGAGAGAGAGAGAGGAAATCAAAATTCCGTAACGGCTATTCGATCTGGTTGAGAGCAGAGACAGCGGACGCCACGCCGGAGATGATTTGGAGCAGAGAGAGTTTGGAGAGAGAGAGAGAGAGCTGTGCGTGTGTGTGCTTATTTGAGAGAGAGAGAGCCGTGCGTGTGTGCATCATGAACGAGGGGTGTAGGTAGAATTATAATATTAAGAGAACTCTCTATTTGAGATTTATAAAAATATTTTCTTTAAATGGAATAAAATCCTGGACAAGGGGGTGTTAGGGGAATTTTTCCATTTTTTCAAATTTAAACATTTAGGACTCCGAGACGTAAAACAAAGTAATTTTGTACATGAGTTGAATAGAAAATTTTAGCTTATTGGGTTCAAATTACTTTATTTTTGGCTACGCACCTCCGTTCCTAAATGTTCAAATTTGAAAAAAATAGTTCCAAAATGAATATACTGTTTAAAATTTTTACTTTGTTTTTTGTTTCTACTTATCCGTCCCTAGGTAAATGTTTAAAATTTGCAAATGAAAAATAGTTTCAAAATGAACGCATCTTGTTCAACATTTTTACTTTTTTTTTTACTCCTCTTTTGTCCCTAAATGAATGTTCAAATTTACAAAAAAAAGTAAAAATGTTGAACAAGACGCTCATTTTGAAACTAATTTTTTCCTTTGCAAATTTTGAACATTTACTTAGGGACGAATGATTAGAAAAACAAAGTAAAAATTTTGAAACTATTTTTTTCAAATTTGAACATTTAGGAACGGAGGGGCGTAGCAAAAAATAAAGTAATTTGAACCCAAGAAGCTAAAATTTTCGTCACAACCCATACAACAACCGGCTCAAAATTACTTTGTTTTTACGCCTCCGTCCCTAAATGTTAAAATTTGAAAAAAAAAATAGTTTCAAATGAATATACTGTTCAAAATTTTTACTAATTTTTTTTTTTGCAATTCATCCGTCCTTAAGTGAATGTTTAAATTTGTAAATGATAAAAATTCAAAATGAACGTATCGGTTCAATATTTTTACATTTTTTTTACTCCTCTGTTCCTAAATGAATGTTCAATTTGTAAAAAATAAAATAAAAAAAATAGTTCCACAACGTAGTTAAGTACCTAAAGGGTCACTGGCTTATAGAACTCTTTATAAAAAGTGTCTCAATTAACTATTTTTGGACGAAGCTTTTAAAGAAGGACATTAAAAGGTCCCAATTAATATAGGACTAAAAGTTCAAGAATGAAAAAGGCTTAGAAAATAATTTAAGGACTAAAATGTTTCAATTAAAATAGTATCTTGACTCTTGTTGACTTCGCTTTAGGTAAAGTAGGTTTGTACTCCTCCGTCTCTCGCCGGATGCTTTCCAACTTTCTATTTTCGGCCCCATTTAAAATGTCTTATACCCAAAAAGGAAAGTTTTTTCACTATTCCATCCATTCATTCTCTCTCTCCTACTTTACTTTTACACTCAAAATATTCTCTCTCCTAACTATTCATCCCACTCATTCTCTCTTCTATTTAATTTTTCATACTCACAACATTTAAATTTTTCTCTTTCTACATCATTTTCCTTAATTCCCGCACCGAACCCATTTTACACTTCTACGGAGTATTATCCAAAAGATTGTTTTGAAGATTGAATCTAAAGCCAGAAGAGTTTCGTTCCCTTCCTTCCTATCTTCAACTTAACACCGGTGGATCTGCTACAACCTTACACTACTATCTACTAACTGTATGTATTTTCATGTTTTTGCTCTTCCCTAATTCATCGACTATCAGTTTTCATGTTAATTGCTCTTCCCAATTTAATCTTTTCTATTTCTATAGGAATTGAAATTTTAGTTTCTATATATATATACTCCTCCGTCCCACGTGTGTGAATGTGGACTAATTTTTCTGCTGGACGGGTTTAAGAAAAGTGATGTAAAGAAGTTATAGAAAAGCTTAAATGCCATGAGCATTTAAAAAATTAAATGTGAGAGAATGAGTGTAATAGTCAATGGAGAGAGAGAGAATGTCATGGCAAGTGAGTGTAAAAGAAGTAGAGAACGAAATGTTTAATAAATAATATTCTTTCCCATTTTTAAAGCTTTGCATTCACGCTTTTACGAACCAAAATAAATAGCCAGATTCACGTGGGACGGAGAAAGATATTCAAACACTACATATATAGAACATCAATCTGGAAAAACCTTGTAAGAATCTTTTATATGGGGGTCATTTGCATCTCATAGGAGGCTGCCTTGTTTTGGATCTAAGGGTCCGTTTGTTTCGACGTAAAATGTTTTTCTAAAATGCTTTTACGGAAACATGTTTTCCAGTAAAATGTTTTCCCGTAAACGCTTTTACGGAGGTAGAGCGTAAAATATTTTACGGAGGAAGGGTGTAAAATGTTTTCGGGTGTTTGAGAAACGACTCATATTTCACAAGCGTGAAGCCTACCCCCACTTTCCCCCAAAAAAAAAAAATTTTTTTTTTTTGTAATCGCCCTACCCCTGCCTACCCCCCACCCACCCCCCAAATTTTTTTTTTTTTTTTTTTTTGTAATCGCCCCTACCCCCGCCTACCCCACCCCCCCCAAATTTTTTTTTTTTTTTTTTTTTTTTTTCGTAATCGCCCCCTACCCCCGCCGCCTACCCCCCCCACCCACCCACACACCCCCCAAAATTTTTTTTTTTTTTTTTTTTTTGTAATCGCCCCTACCCCCGCTCTACCCCCATATCTACCCCACCCACCCCCCCAAATTTTTTTTTTTTTTTTTTTTTTTTTTTTTTTTTGTGTCGCCCCCTACCCCCCCACCCCTACCCCCACCCACCACCCCCCCCCCCAAATTTTTTTTTTTTTTTTTTTTTTTTTTTTTTTTGTAACCGCCCCCTACCCCTGCCTACCCCACCCCCCCACCCACCCACCCCCCCCCCCAAAAAAAATTTTTTTTTTTTTTTTTTTGTTTGTAATCGCCCCCTACCCCCTGCCTACCCCCACCATTCTCACCCCCCACCCCTTCGCCCCCAAAATTTTTTTTTTTTTTGTAAGGTACCCCGCTTTCTGCCCTTACCCCCACTCCACCCACTTACCCCCACCCACCCAAAAAAATTTTTTTTTTATGTAATCGCTTCTACCTCTGCCTAGCCCCACCACCCACCCCCAAAAATTTTTTTTTTTTTTTTTTTTTTGTGTCGCCCCCACTGCCCACGCCTACCCCAGCCCCTCACCCCCCCACCCTCCCCGAAAAATTTTTTTTTGTAATGCTCGCCACTCAGCTTACTATTCCTGCCCACCCACCTCCACCCCCCAAAAAAAAAAAAATTTTTTGGGGAGATGTGGTGAGTGGGGGGAGGGAGTGAGAAGTGGCCGAGGGTAGGGCGACAAAAAAAAAAAAAATTTTTTTTTGGGGAAAAGTGAGGTGGAGTGGGGGTAAGCCGAGGGAGTAGGGTGGCGATTGCAAAAAAAATAAAATCGGGGGGTTGCGGGGCGGGTGGGTGGGTAAGGTGAGCAGGCGAGTGGGGAGCGATTACAAAAAAAAAAAAAAAAAAAAATTTGGGGGTGGTAAGGGTAGCAGTGGGAGAAACGTTACAAAAAAAAAAAAAATTTTTGGGGGTGGGGGGTAGGCGAGGGGTTGGGGGGCGATTACAAAAAAAAAAAAAAAAAAAAATTTGGGGGCGAAGGTGGGGGTAGGTGTAGGGGGGGCGATAAAAAAAAAAAAATTTTTGGGGGGGAGTGGGTGGGGGGAAGTGGGGTAGGCGGGGGTGGGGGCGATTAAAAAATTAAAAAATTTTTTTGGGGGAAATTGGGAAGTGGGATAGGCCGGTGTGGTTGGCGGGAGCGTAATATGAGTTGTACATTAAGGCCTCCATTTTCCCAGGAAAATGTTTTACTTAGACAAGGTCGCAGAGGTCGTGCTTTACTTAGAAGGCGTAAAATGTTTCTCCTGAAAACGTTTACTTAGGCAACCAAACAATGGAAAATGAGTTATTTTCTCCTGAAAACATTTTCCTGGGCTAACCAAACACCGTAAAATGTTATTTTCCGGAAAACATTTTCCGGAAAATGTTTTACGGTGAAACAAACGGAGCCTAATTCAAATCCTTATTTCCATCCATGGTCTTCCAACTTTAAACTATCTCTCCTTATCAAAGCTTTTTGGATCATCAGATTACTTGGGTGAAGAAAATCTTGAGTAAGGGCATAAGAATCAAACATGTCAACCTCCTCCTCATCAAAAAGATGTCGCCGGCCACTAGAGGAGATCAACGCCGTCACAAATCAGCTTGGGGAACAAGCTCCTTGGAAAAGGAGGAGAAGCAATGGTCTATTTCGCCGAGATCCGTATCGGCTCAAAGAAAAACCCCCGTTGCCGCGAAATACTTGAATGCTCCAAAAACCAAGATAGACGACACCACCAAGGAGTTTGAAAGTGAGATCCAGACGTTACCCAAGATTCAACACCCCAACATTGTCTCTCCGATCACACTGCAACGAATCCGCCGAAGATCCTTGTTTATGAATATATGGAAAAGGGATGCCTATCGATTATTTGAAAAAGAAAAAAGATAAGCCTTTGTCTGCCGCAACGACTCAACATCCGCCTTGATGTTGCACGCGGGTTGAAACACCTTCATAGTGAGACCAATGAATTCCCAAAGGAATAATTCATCGCGATGTGAAGCCAGGAGAATATTCTTGTGGGTGAGAATCGGGTTGGTAAGCTTCGACTTTGATGCTTAAGTTGTCCATCAATGCTGGCCAAGTCAAATCCTCGACGGTCAGGCTGGGTAAAGGCACTCCTGGTATTTTTGCACGGAATATCACAAGTTCGGTTGTGTAACAAGGAAAATAGATGTTTACGCCTTCGGTGTTGTATTATTTCAAGTGTTATGCGAGAAAAAGCCTTGGGATAGGGAGGATGAGAGCTACTACTTCGATGAAAATGAAGATTTAGGAATTTGGGCCCAGAAAAACGTTGATGCTCAAATCCGACGGGAGATGTCGGGAGATTCCTTTACTTTATTTACCGATATTATAGGGAGAAGCTTGAAAGGGAACCCGTGCAAACGGCTTACTATGGAGAAGGCGGTGGCCGGATCTAGAGAAGGTACTGCTAGAATGCCAAGAATCCGAAAACCAACCAAAGCAATTTGATGACACTGAAGAGGTATATATATAAAGGTCCTCTTTTATTCCTTCCACTTCTCTTATTCACTCTCTAATGCGCTATTATATTGTCTATGAAGACCTACTTGCTACCAAGCCCAAGCAAACAGCCTACAATCAAGATGAATACTAATATTAGATTAGTAAGATGCCCTACTTGCTACCAAGCCCAAGCAAACCAACCAAAGCAACTTGAGGTATATATATATATATATATAAAGGTCCTCTTTTATTCCTTCCACTTCTCTTATTCACTCTCTAATGCGCTATTATATTGTCTATGAAGACCTACTTGCAACCAAGCCCAAGCAAACGGCCTACAATTGATGATGTAGTTCATCCATATGTTCATCCAATGGTGAGGAGTTTTGCTTCACAATTGAGCTCGAAAAGCTTTTGTAGGGGAATTAGGGTCTTTGATACTAATGGTGCTTCCGGATATATGATTGAATCGTGTATAATCCACTTTCCGAATAAAGTATTTCGACCCTTATTGCCTGGGTTACACGAAATCCTTATTGGGATAAGACAATCACGCAATTTGTTTTCTAGGCAAAGAGAACAAATCAAAAACTAGAAAATTGTTTTGCTTTCGTTATTGTTGTATCACTTGTGTTTTTCATGTATCTACAACTGAGATCAATCCCTGTATTTATACAGATGGAGAGGTATGAGTTAAAAGGTATAACCAAAAGACATAACTTTAGCCAAGAGATATGACTTTTCAGTTTGAACTGGGCACTGCCAGAACCGCTCGCCGAGTCAAGGGACTCGCTCGGCCGAGCACACATGTCCATTTGAATTTAGCCAAGCCGCACGGCCGTGTCTTATGAACCGCACGTAGTGTCAGAAAGCCAGCCATGCCACGCCGAGCAAGGCACTTGCCTCGGCCGAGCATGACACCTGCAAACTCACACCGGCTAAGCTTCGCTTCGCCGAGCCAAGGACTGCGCTCGGCCGAGCACATCGAAGAAATGTGCTACCCTTTAACTTTTACTTCTTTATCGAGGTTGACTTCGTTTTAGCTCAAACGAGTGTGTACTCCACACTTTCCTTACTCGTATCCGAGTCTAATACGAATCACATTGATCTCTTAGTAACTCACCATTACATTAAAATAAGTTGATGATATAAAATCACCAACAAATCCCCTCCATTTTAATGTAATCCTTTGATTTACTAAACTTTTATAAATAACGAAACAAACGAATGCATAAATGAAAATGTCTTGCGTTTGAATTTTCATCTTAGTATAATACACATTTCAAATACTCGAGAATCAGGGTGTCGTAACGATTGAACCCGTCAACTCATATGAATACACGAAGATACTATACACATAAGTTCGCATACAATTCTCTTTATTTAATCTTGACACTTTACAAGCCATGTGTCCATATCCATTGGTGAACATATAGGAAGCCAAGTCCTAGCTTCTTGAAGCGGCAAAACTTCATGTTCATTAAGGTAGTTCCTTTAGTCTTGCACCTGCATTTGAAATTTTTCAAAGGAACTATTAAGAAGATATTCTTCAACCTAGGTTTACTTTGTGTCCGAACACATACCTTGGGAAAGATAATAACATGTGTTCCAATCTCCAACTGCGAGCTTTCCACATTGAATTCATGCTTCTAACGTTATATTAGAAGGGAATTGGGTATCTCACAATTAGAGGATTAAATGGACTTTAATCCCATTCCCATTGCAGACTTATTTACCACGTCTCTGGCTAACCCCTTCGTCAAGTGGTCGCCCAAATTTTGTTGCGACCGAACAAACTCAACTGATATCACACCATTCATGATTAACTCCCGAATCATACTATGTCCGACACCCAAGTGTCTAGACTTGCCATTATAAATTTGACTATAGGCCCTAGCCAAAGTGGCGCGACTATCACGATGGATAGACATTGGTGATATCGGTTTTGGCCATAATGGAATCTCATATATCAAGTTCCGGAAGCCACTCCGCTTCTTTTCCAAAGCAGCAGCCCAACGCTACAAACTCAGATTCCATTGTAGAATGTGTAATACATGTCCGCTTTTTAGAAGCCCAAGAAATGGCACCTCCTCCAAGCAAGAACACCCAACCACTCGTAGAAGATGAATCTTCTTGGTTGATCCAATGGCATCCGTGTAACCTTCTAAAATAGAAGGATGTCCACTATAATATAAACCATAGTCCATAGTACCTTTTAAGTACTTGAACACCCTTGTTATAGCATGCCAATGTTGTTTACTAGTGGTTACTAGTGAACCTACTCAATCTTCCTACCGCATATGCAATATCGTGTCGAGTGCCCGTCATAGCATACATCAAACCGCCAATGGCTTTTGAGTATTCAAGCCGTGTGACACGAGTTTACCAAGATTAGACACAAGTTTCTCAGTTGAATCCATGGGAGTACTAATCTTAGAACAATCTTCACAATTAAACCTCTTGAGAATTTTCTCAATATAATGAGATTGTGAAATTGCGATTCCCTTGTTCATCCGTTTAATCTTTATACCAAGAATAACATCGGCTTCTCCCATGTCCTTCATAGAAAACTTTGATGATAAAAACTTCTTAGTTTTATCAACTACTTTTTGGTCAGTGCCAAAATCAAGATGTCATCAACATATAGGCGAGATGATCACACCTTTACCGGTTTCATCAAATCTGCTATATACACATTTGTCGGACTGATTTAATACAAAACCATTCGACAAAACAACCTCATCAAATTTTTGATGACACTGCTTAGGTGCTTGCTTCAGCCCATACAATGACTTAATTAACTTACATACCTTATGCTCATTACCTGGCATAACAAATCCTTCAGTTGCTTCATATACACTTCTTCTTCCAAATCACCATTTAAGAATCTTTGTTTTGACATCCATTTGATGGATCAATAGATTCTCGAATAGCCGCCAAAGCTATCGAAATCTAATAGTAGTGATACGAGCAACCGGTGCATAGGTATCGAAGTAATCGATCCCTTCCTTTTGTCTAAAGCCTTGGATTACCAATCGAGCTTTAAACTTGTCAATTGTTCCATCGACTTTCATCTTCTTTTTGAAGATCCATTTGCACCCCAAAGGTTTACACTGGTGGTAAATCGACAAGACCCATGTATTATTTTCCATAATAGAACCAATCTCATCATCGATTGCTTCTTTCCAAAACCCAAAGATCTCGAGATTGTATTGCTTCATCATATGTTCTCGGATCCTCCTCTATACTATAACAAGAAGAGTATTGAGATTCAACTCCGATCTCTTGATCCCTCAACTAAATATAGTTGAAAATTAGAACCATATGATTTAGCTTTCCTTACTCTTTTACTTCTACGAGGTTCGGGTATCTCACTTGGTACATCAATTAAATGATCATCCATTTGAGATTCAGCCCATATTGGTATAATATCCTTGGGTCTAGGTATTGAAGAGAAACGATTCTCATCAAAGATTGCATCTCTCGATTCTATAATTGTGTTAATAGAAATGAATTCATTAGGTTCTATAACATAGAACCTATATGCCTTGGAATGCTCAAAGATATCCAACAAAGATGCAATCAAACACCTTTTTCTCCCAACTTTTTCCTTTTAGGGTCCGGAAGTCTAACCACGGCCCTACAACCCCAAACTCGCAAAAATGCTAAGTTTGGTCTTTTCTTATACCAAAGCTCATATGGGGTAATCTTGTTCCTTTTATTAGGAACTCTATTCAATAGATGACAAGCCGTTAACATGGCTTCACCCCAAAACCCGTCACTCAAGCCCGAGTAAGACAACATGGCGTTAACCATTTCTTCAAGAGTTCTATTCTTCCTTTCAGCCACACCATTTTGTTGTGGTACATAAGGAGCCGTAGTCTCATGAATTATCCCTACGGATTGGAAATATTTAGGATCATAATATTCACCACCTCTATCCGTACGTAAGGTTTTAATCAAGCCACTTAATTGAAGTTCAACTTCGGTTTTATAAATTTTAAATTTATCTAGGGCTTCATCTTTTTGCATGCGGCAAATAAATAAATATAGCAAAACCTAGAAGCATCATCTATAAAAGTGACTATATACTTTTATTGCCTAAAGATGGAGTTGCATGAAAGTCACATAAATCACTATGAATCAATTCTAGATTTACGTAATTCCTTGTAACACTTTTAAAAGGTTTCCTAGTGATTTTTGTTAACATGCAAGTATTACACCTTTCCGTATTATTATCAATAACAGGAATCAAACCATCTTTGGACATTTCCATCATTCTTTTATAGTGCACATGTCCTAACCGAGCATGCCATAATGAGGAATTAACAACAACAGAGGAAGTCATATAAACAGAACTAGAGTTAACCGGAATTTTATTCAAATTCAACATAAACATCCCATTGTTATAATAACCAAATCCTACAAATACACCCGACTTTGATAAGATATACTTATCGGACTCATAAACTTGTTTATAGCCACACTTGTTCAAGACAGGACCAGAAATTAAATTCTTACGAAGTTTAGGTACATACAAAACATTAAACAAAGAAATAGTTTTTCCCGAACTAAATTCCAACACCACACTTCCTCTTCCTTGAATAGGAGCGGAATGGTCATCACCCATGTAAAGGACTGATCCGTCTTCCATTGGTTCGTATGTCTTAAACCAACAACGATCCTTACAAACATGAGTTGTGGCACCGGAATCAATCCACCACGCAATAGCATCATCCTTGGTTTTGAGAATGGTCCTTAGACCCCTTTCCCGAACCACTTGTGCTTGCGCCGTTCTTGTTGTTTCCAACACGACAATCCTTCTTAAAGTGACCAGATTTGCCACACTTCCAACAAGCCAATTTAGGCTTCTTGTTGGAACCAGAACCATTGTCATTGAAACTACGTTTCTTTCCTTTGTTCTTGTTTCTACCATCATCAATCATATTGACCGATGGTCCACCAACTTCCTTTCCTTTGCCTTTGTCATTCTCTTGCGCCCTTAGAGATTCCTCTATGCGCAAGTGACTACCAAGTTGAACCAAAGATAGATCATCTTTACCATGTTTCAAGGTGTGTTTGAAATCCTTCCAGGAGGGAGGCAACTTATCAATCACACTTGAAACCGATATTGACTCATCCATCTTTAACCCATGTTGAGTATATTGTCCAAGGATTCTAAGGAGTTCATTGAATTGTTCCATGACAAAGTCTAGAATCGACCATCTTGTAATTGTTAAAATTACTCACAAGGAACTTCTTACTAGAAGCATCCTCTGCCATGTACTTGGATTCAAGAGAATCCCATAACTCTTTAACGTACTCCTCATTTTGATAAATGTCAAATAAAGGATCGACATACCGCCTTCAATATGTGTCCTCTGCAGATGTAGTCATCGTTCTCCCACTTCGATCTACGTCTTACGGCCTCCAAGTTATCCTCTTCAAGCAATTCGAATTGGAGTAGATAGAACATACACCACCTTTAATGTTGTCAAAAGGAAGTGCATCTTCTTTTGCCAACGTCTGAAATCTTGCCCTTCAAACTTGTCTAGCTTTCCAAACTTTGTTGTCATCTCCTTCACAGTACTTCCACCAGCCATGAGTATCACCAAAATACTTTATTCGTTTGTAGGGGAATTAGGGTCTTTGATACTAATGGTGCTTCCGGATATATGATTGAATCGTGTATAATCCACTTTCCGAATAAAGTATTTCGACCCTTATTGCCTGGGTTACACGAAATCCTTATTGGGATAAGACAATCACGCAATTTGTTTTCTAGGCAAAGAGAACAAATCAAAAACTAGAAAATTGTTTTGCTTTCGTTATTGTTGTATCACTTGTGTTTTTCATGTATCTACAACTGAGATCAATCCCTGTATTTATACAGATGGAGAGGTATGAGTTAAAAGGTATAACCAAAAGACATAACTTTAGCCAAGAGATATGACTTTTCGGTTTGAACCGGCACTGTTCAGAACCGCCGCCGAGTCGAGTGGACTCGCTCGGCCGAGCACACATGTCCATTTGAATTTAGCCAAGCCGCACGGCCGTGTCTTATGAGCCGCACGGCCGTGTTGTTATCTTGCTCGGTACGAGCAAGGCACTTGCCTCGGCCGAGCATGACACTCCGTAAACTTGGCCACCGCTAAGCTTTGCTCGGCCGAGTCAAGGACTCTGCTCGGCCGAGCACATCAGCAAAATGTGCTACCCTTTAACTTTTACTTCTTTATCGAGGTTGACTTCGTTTTAGCTCAAACGAGTGTGTACTCCACACTTTCCCTTACTCGTATCCGAGTCTAATACGAATCACATTGATCTCTTAGTAAATCACCATTACAATAAAATAAGTTGATGATATAAAATCACCAACAGCTTTGAAATGTGCACAGAAAGTCTGGGCTGTGAAACGGGCAGCAACATTTGCGAAAGCAATCAAGAATTTGGCTCTATTTCATGGGAGCAAGAAAGGTTAATCGCAATGCGAAATGCCAAGCAATTTAGTAAGAAAGTGGTGGCTACTAGCAGCAGCTTTCCGCCGCCACTGACATCCATAAGTGGCTCCGACGGCGTTAGAGTGAGTTTCCGCTCACTGGGAAGGTGGGCGGTTGGTTATAAAGGCTGTCAGTGTTTCTTCCTGTGGTACAAATTTCCAAGCTGAGCGTACAAATGGGAGGCTCAAGCTTTCTTTGGTAAAAAATGATTGCTCCATGAAATGTCAGTTTGAGATGGCGGCTATCGTCGAAGAAGAAGAAGAAGAAGCTTACATTGACGAAGAAGAAGACAATGAAGATCACAACGTTAGCAAGAACATCCAAGTAAAAATATTTTATTTTTGCTGAAAAGGAAAGGAAGTCGCTTATGTCACTAGCCGGAAAACTCCACCTTGTTTTTTTGTGTTATTTGTCAAAGTTGTAAACTGATGTTGCTAGGATTTTTCTCAACAGCAACACACCGTTGTAGTCTAATCGGCAGCACCTCCGACTCCTTCTTGATCCCCGTACGCCCACAAACGTGAACTAAGCGGGCGACTCCGGCGTAAGCCCCTCCGGCGTGAGGATAAGTGTTTGCTTTTGGGTTGTAAATAACAGTAGGGAAAGGTGTTTGTGTGTGTAAAAATGAACGTACCTTGATTATGAAGAATACCTCTCATATATATACTCCTTCCCTCGTGCCATACACATGACCTCCTCACGTTCCATGCCTCCTTACACGTGTCACCGCTCCATTGGTCCTTTATAAAAGTAAACTCTTAACACGTGATCACTGATCCCAATGCATAACCGTTCAATGGGTCCCATTTTATAGATATTTATATGCCGCCTCTTGTGAACCGCATCAATCTGGGATCCATCTCTCGCCAGATTAGGTAAATCATGGCTAGTGTCGCCTTACCATAATGTCTCGCATCTACTTTCTCGTCATTTTCTCGCCGGCTTGCCTTACTTATCTCGCCATGATCTTCACGATATATCGTTATTACTGCCTTAATCTTCTCCCTTTCATTGACCCTGGCGGGATACTTCTCCCCGCATTTTCCTGCGATCCATATTTGGGCCACCTTTATCTTTATCTTCTTCTTGGGCTTTACCTCACTTTGACCCATTTGCTACTTTTTCGCCATTGGACTTAATCTAAGCCCATCCATTATTTTTGGACAGCATCATAAACCAACCTTCAACTTAAATAATTTTGTTTCTCATTTTTCGTTACAAAAGGTGCATTGTCATCCATCTCCTGTTATCTTAAATCAAGGTTTTTGTTTTTATGCTAGATGATTTTTCAAGATATACGTGTGTATGTAACTGCTAAATAAAAAATCTGTTATTTTATTCATTAAACATCTTATTCCGCAACCAACATTTCATACTTAATGTTACCAAACACGCCCTATGCCATTATGGACATTCATTTAATCATTTTGGGACGTAGGTAATAAAAACTGTTGGAAATGGATAACTCAAGTTACAAAATAAATTGTTGGATAAAGAATATAATGGAGTAGGTGGAGTATTTTATTCAACTCTCTTATGATACTTTGATACTCAGATGGTTACAAAATGGCCTACTACATGAGTATTTATATTATTCTATGGGCATGCATCTAAGCTAATTACATGAACCATAATTAAAAGTATTCATCCTAATCTAGTAAGTAAATGCATAATACCAAAGGACACATTCCTCCATTCATTCATAGAATCTCCTGAACCATTCTAGAAATAACAAGTTGAATCTAGATTATTTTATTTCAACATCCCCCCTTAAACTAGATTCATCACACCAAGAGATGTACGTAGCTTCCGAAACACCTCAAACGACAAAGGCTTGGTGAAAATATCAGCAACTTGATCTTGGGACTTAACATACTCCAGCTCAACCTCCTTTTTGGTGATACAATCTCGAACAAAATGATACTTTGTATCAATATGCTTGCTCCTTTCATGAAACACCGGGTTCTTCGCCAATGCAATTGCGGATTTGTTATCAACACATATCTTTGTTGGACCTTCTTGTGGTAAGTGAAGCTCTTTCAATAAGCTTCTCAACCAAATAGCATGACAAACACAAGAAGTAGCAGCCACATATTCTGCTTCACAAGTAGAAAGAGTCACAATAGGTTGCTTCTTTGAACTCCAAGAAAATGTCGAATTCCCCGTAAAAAAGACAAACCCGGAGGTGCTATTTCGATCGTCAACATCACCAGCCCAATCGCTATCACAATATCCAACAAGCTTATTATCTTGAGAAGATGTATACAAGATCCCATAATCAATTGTACCTTTAAGATACCGTAGAATTCGCTTAGCCGCCTTCAAATGAGATGTACTAGGAGCCTCCATATACCGACTCACAAGTCCAACACCAAAAAGTATATCTGGCCTTGTACAAGTTAAGTACCTCAGGCTTCCAACAAGACTTTTAAAAAATGTGGGATCAATCTTCTCACCATCTCCTTGCTTCGACAATTTATTTCCACACTCCACGGGGGTGTTCACGGGATTGCAATTCTCCATCTCAAACTTCTTGAGAATTTCTTTGACATATCCTCCTTGAGAAATGAAAATGCCATCCTCTCTTTGTTTTACCTCAATTCCGAGATAGTAAGACATCAAGCCAATGTCCATCATCTCAAATTCATTCGCCATAGCTCTCTTGAATTCATCAAACATCCTTGGCTTATTTCCTGTGAATATCAAATCATCCACAAACAAACACACAATTAAAATATCACATAATTAAGATTCGTAGTCGGCTCAACCATTTTTGGATCCTTCTGGTCATGTTGCTTCAGCTCCAGGCGCGACTGCATATTAACATAATAGATATAGTTTCAAAAGGAAACTTTGTTAGAGAAGATTGATATTAGTGGGTTTTTCTTCTTTTAGGGAAGGAATATATTGGTTTATATAAGAGTTAATTATATGCCTCTGATCAAATCATGGTTGTATCATATTGAAAGGCTTTATTTAAATGTAATCATGTGAAGATTTATGAAATCGATTACTCTCTGTACCAAAATAAACGTCTAATTTTATTATTGATTAAAAGCAAAATAATATTTTAGAAATCACCTTTTGAGAACTAATCTCGGGAATGCATATTATTTTTTGTTATTTTTGTTTGAACCACCGGTATTCAAACTTCACATGGAATGTCGACTAATCTGTTTCGAGATGGATTGGACCACAAAAACGAGAAAGCTCTCATTATTAGTCAAGAATATATTGTCCTTCTTTTTCAGAGGGTAAACCTGAACTTTTGTGCTGGATCCTAATGTAGGATATTGTATCTTGCGCTTCGTTTAGTTGGAAAAGTGGGTTTTACGTTCTTATATGAGAAAGAAAATTTCAAGAAAACTGCATGTTCTTCTTTGTTTATTGGTTGATGTGTTCATTTATTCTTGGTTCTTTCAAAAAATGCATTAATATAAGGATTTTGCCCATCTTGTGGCTTGTGGTATTCATGTTCCTATCTTATCAGGTTAAAAATCTCTTAGTTGTTGATCCAGAAGATGGAACTTCTCTCAGAAAATTATTTCTAAGAAAAATTCCCCGATAAGGAATAAATATAGGTTGAACTCTATGGTAAATAAAGAAGGAAATTTAGTTAAAACAATCGTCATATATATTCCTTGCATCAAAACACTTTTTAAAACATGTAATCGCATGGGTCTGAACTATTCAAAACATGACAGATGCTGCTTGAACATTTCTTTATCCTGATCTGCAAGATGATTTTTATTATTCTCCCTCCCCACCTGAAATGAGTGTCCACTTGTGTTCATGATAACTTCTAAATCTAGCATTTCCCATCTTCGTCCTGATACTTATTTTTCTAAAATAAGTATCTTTATGTTGAAGTTATAACAACTAATGTTGTGTACAGGAAATGTATTAAAAAATTGTAATATTATTTCATTAACATTATCATCAATTTATAGAAAATCATTGTCTTAACAATTACTATTTTATCTTTATGTATAATTTCATACATGGATAATTTCTTAAAATTTTAACTTTCTTTGAAATAGTTTTTTATTCGTACGTTTAACGCATAGGTGTATCACTAGTGGGTTAAAAAGCAACATCCTCCATTCCTTCTAAGACTACCCACATTGGTGACTTTCCAATGTGGGTCACGACCCAAAAAAAAAAGAGAGTAAGTCAAGAAATGCCATGACCTTGGGCGGCCAGCCAACCCAGGTTGGCCCTGGTTGGGTCACAATTTTTTTTTTATTTTGTACACATGTCACCCTTTCATTAGGTGACATGTGTTTATATAAATATATTTTTAAAATTAATACTCCCTCCGTCCCAGCTTAAGCTTCACCAATTACCCAAAATGGCGTCCCATTACAAGCTTCACATTTCCTAAAATGGAAAAGGTTTATTAATATTCTATTATACCCACTAACTTTTCTCTCTCACACATTTACATTATGAGTCCCACTTGTCATATCCACTCGCTTCTTTCCTCTCACAACCCTTCTCACACATTTAAATTATGGGTCCCACTTATCATATTCAACACGAGTCCATTATTTTGCACGACTAGTTCTACGAGTGAAAAGGGCAGGGGACGACTCGTGCCCACGAGCACGAGTTATGCCCTTCAGCAGAATTTCAGCACTGAGTTTAAACATCAGCAGGCCTTGGAAAAATTTAACATTTTACTGATCATACTCTTTATACCTCAACTAACACTACTATATCCAACTTCAGTTTAACACACAATAAAAACATTTCCAACCATTCTAATCTCAACTAACAATGATCCCAAAATACCATTCAACAATTTATACTCCATTCCTGTTTGAAACGATAACCCCTTTGTGAATAAGTTCTGTCTATGTCCTACAGGTCTCAGTTTTATTACGGATTTTAAAAGCATGATAGCTAGTATTTGAGAAAGTGGCTACTAAAGTAAGAGGGAACAAAGATCATAATAATAAGAATGCAGATACCAGCAAGAGCAGCATGATTAGGTCCATGGCTAGACTCATTTCCTAATGACCACGAAATAATGCATGCCTGATTTTTGTCCCTCTCCGCCATGCCTACAACTCGATCTATCATGGATGAAGTCCAAATTGACTCCTTTGTCAGATGCTTTACACAGGTAGGAAGATCAAACCATGGGTCTCGATATTGGCTTCATCAATCATGTACATCCCGAACAAGTCACGCACCCCACCCCCACGTGCTGAGTGCTTAAAACAGTGCCTAGGATTAGGGTCGTGACAATATATCTCACCGTGTATCGCACAGGTGATACACTAGTTAAGGTTAAGACTAAGTGACTCTTTATTAAATAGTTACAAGTTGCTGGATTAAGTATATATCCAATAATTTAATCAAAATTTTATATATTTTTTTTGGTGTGGATCCCAATGGGGTTGTCTTTTGCAAGAAGAAATAGCCATACTCAGTCCTTCCACAAAATAATATCACTTTCAATTAAATGTTCACTGTTCTCTACTTTTCTATTAACACTAAGGGTCCGTTTGGATACACATAATTGAAATTAAATTGGAATCACAATTTTATGGAATTAAATTTCAACATATTCGAATTTCATAGAGCTTCAATTCTATTATTTTGGCTAATCTATAGAATTCCATTAGAATTGATTTACAATTCCAATTCTATTGTTTGGATACCCATGCAGTCTAACGGAAATGATTTTGTCATTTTAAATTTATTTTAACAACTCCCCACTGCCCCCAGTCGGGTAAAAAAAAATTATTTTAAATTTATTTTAACAACTCCCCACCCCTGCCCCTCAACCCCCCACCCTGTCGGGTAAAAAAAAAAATTAAAATTATTTTAAATTTATTTTAACAACTCCCCACCCCTGCCCCTCAACCCCCCACCCTGTCGGGTAAAAAAAAAATTAATAAGTTTTTTTACTCGACCGGGGTTGATTAATTTTTTTTGACTCGATGGGGGAGGGGTGGGAAGGGGGTAGGTGGGGGTGGCGGGGGTGGTGAGTGGATTGGGGGAGGAGTTGTTAAAAAATGATTAATTTTTTTTTGACCCGACGAGGGGGGGGGGGGATGGGGGCAGGGCAGGGGTGGGGAATTGTTAAAATAAATTTAAAATGATTTTTTTTTTTTTGACCTCGACGGGGGGTGGGTGGGGGGTGGTGAGTGGATTGGGAGGAGTTGTTAAAAAAATTAAAATGATTAATTTTTTTTGACCCGACAAGGAGTGGGGTGAGGTGGGGGTAGGGTGGCAGGGGGTGGTGAGTGGAGTTGGGGAGGAGTTGTTAAAAATAAATTTAAAATGATTAGTTTCGTATTGGTTTAGTACTTTTTTATTTTAACTATGAAATTGGTTTTTATGAAATTAGGCTATTAGAATTATAATTCAATTCCAATTCTATCACTCATTTTAGCATCCAAACAACAGAATTGGAATTTCATGCTCCAATTCCAATTCCAAATTATGAAATTGATGTACCCAAACATAGGGGGCGTTCGGTTAGAAAGCTTAAGACAGAATAACATTTATCAAAATTAATAAGACATCAAAATAATTAAGACGTTTTAGTGGGATTAGGTCTTAATTCTCTCACTAATTATCGTGCCCTCGCTTACTGTTATTAACCCTCTCTTTAGCGCTATTAAATTGAAGAGAAACGGAATTAGCGAATCACTGTGTGAAGAAATCGCCGAAAAAGCAGGAGAGAGAGAGAGAGAGCAGAAGGCCATTGCGATGCCGGCGATTCAGAGAGCCGAAGGAGAACTAGAGAGAACATGTAATTGTCTTTAACTCCTTGTTTATATTTCACTTTCCCATCGTCATCAACATAGTCAACTTGATGCAGTATGAACTGCAGCAAAATGATATAATTCAATATTTTTATTAATCAAACAAGGCTCCCTTGAAACTCCTTAGACTGTGCTATTTATAGGCTACTTTAGAAGGCAAAACACTACTTATTTGGATATGTCAAAACATGAATTAATAGAGGATTTATTGTAGGATAAGTACTAGTAATAAACGGCTGAACTTGGACAAAGAAAACATGGGCTGAACTTGATGATGTCCCTTTGCTTGCTCCCATACGATGCACTAAAGGGTACCCATACGGAATGCATCATTCTCTCCTTGTTGAGAAGAACTCGTCCTCGAGTTCTCCATTTTCGCTTCTTGAATCTCGGTAATCGGGCCGTCCACCATTTCCATATCATAACCTTATGAATCTTGGCTGTTTTTTCCTCTGCTGCTGTCTTTTCTGATCCTTTTGTTGTATTTGTATTTCCCTCCTCTTTATCTAACAATCCTTTTGTTGTATTTGTATTTCCCTCCTCTTTATCTAACAAGCTGAAGATAAAGAGGAGGGAATACGGGTTATTCACTTTTCCTTTTGATCAATACAGGTTATTCGTTTTTTAAAAAATGAAGGGAGTTAAAAAATGAAGGGAGTGAATAGTGTTACTTCAAATTTGAAGAGTAACACTATTCACTCCCTTCATTTTTGAAGTCACATTTCATTTCAAAGTTGCAAACTAGTCCTTCTAATTTTCTAAAAGTTACATCTTATTTGAATATAAATGAAAAACTAATTTTTTTTTTCCATTTAAAATTAATTTTTAACATTTTTATTTTTATATTTGGATAATTATTTGAGACAAAGGTAAAGGTAGACGAATATATTACTATCTTGACTCTTGTTGACTTTGCTTTATTAGGTAAAGCAAAGTTGGGTCATGGGTTTCAATTATTTAGCTCCAATTATTTAGCTTCTGCTAATTTTTTTGATTTAGGTAAAGTAGCTTTAGGTAAAGTAGGTTTGCATTATCCAAAAGATTTTTTTGATCATTGTCTTAATTTTAATAATTAGATTCTTATATTAATATAAGCAAGTTGGGTCATAGGCTTCAATTATTTAGCTTCTGCTAATTTTTTATACCATCATTAGCTTATGACAATGATGGCACATTTAAGCAAAAGCTCCAATTACTTAATCATTCGTTATTAATCATAATATACTCCTTCTTCCCCCATTTCACACTCACTTTGAAGATTCAATCTAAAGCCAGAAGAGTTTCCTTCCCTTCCTATCTTCAACTTACCACCGGTGGATCATCAGATTACTTGGGTGAAAATCTTGAGTAAGGACATAAATCAGACATGTCAACCTCGTCCTCATCAAAAAGATGCAGGCAGTTTTCACTCGAGGAGATCAACGCTGTCACAAATCAGTTTGAGAACAAGCTCCTTGGAAAAGGAGGAGAAGCAATGGTCTATTTCGCTGAGATCTATATCGGCTCAAAGAAAACCCTGTTGGTGATTTTAGTGTCATCAACTTGTTTTATTGTAATGATGATTTACTAGAGATCAATGTGATTCGTATTAGACTCGGATACGAGTAAGGGAAAGTGTGGAGTACACACTCGTTTGAGCTAAAACGAAGTCAACCTCGATAAAGAAGTAAAAGTTAAAGGGTAGCATATTTTGCTGATGTGCTCGGCCGAGCAGAGTCCTTGACTCGGCCGAGCAGAGCATAGCAGATTGTCCAAGTTTCTGGACAGCCTTGCTCGGCCGAGGCATATGCCTTGCTCGGCCGAGCAGTATGAACAAAGACGGCCGCGTGCGGTTCAATTAACACGGCCGTGCAGCCTAGGCAAATTGTCATGGGACATCTTTGCTCGCCGAGCGAGTCCCTTGACTCGGCCGAGCAGTTCTGAACAAAGCGCTCAAACTGAAAAGTCACATCTCTTGGCTAAAGTCATGTCTTTTGGTTATACCTTTTAACTAATACCTCTCAATCTGTATATATACAGGGATTGATCTCAGTTGTATATACATGACATGAAAAAACACAAGTGATACAACAATAACAAAAGCAACACAATTCTCAAGTTTTGATTTGTTCTCTTTGCCTAGAAAACAAATTGCGTGATTGTCTTATCCCAATAAAGATTTTGTGTAACCCAGGCATTAAGGGTCGAAATACTTTATTCGGAAAGTGGATTATACACGATTCAATCACATATCCGGCCTCGCATCAAGATCAAGACCCCATATTCCCCTACAAACGAATAAAGTATTTGGTGATACTCATGGCTGGTGGAAGTACTTTGAAGGAGATGACGAACAAGTTTGGAAAGCTAGACAAATTTGAAGGACAAGACTTCAGGCGTTGGCAAAAGAAGATGCACTTCCTTTTAACTACATTAAAGGTGGTGTATGTTCTTTCTACCCCTATTCCGGAATTGCTTGAAGATGACAACTTGGAGGCAATCAGACGTAGATCAAAGTGGGAAAACGACGACTACATCTGCAGAGGACACATATTAAACGGTATGTCTGATTCTCTCTTTGACATCTATCAAAATGAGGAATATGCAAAAGAGTTATGGGATTCTCTTGAATCCAAGTACATGTGCAGGATGCTTCTAGTAAGAAGTTCCTTGTGAGTAATTTTAATAATTACAAGATGGTCGATTCAAGACTGTCATGGAACAGTTCAATGAACTCCTTAGAATCCTTGGACAATATACACAACACGGGTTGAAGATGGATGAGTCAATATCGGTTTCAAGTGTGATTGATAAGTTTCCTCCCTCCTGGAAGGATTTCAAACACACTTTGAAACATGGTAAAGACGATCTGTCTTTGGTTCAACTTGGTAGTCACTTGCGCATAGAGGAATCTCTTAGGGCGCAAGAGGATGACAAAGGCAAAGGAAAAGAAGTTGCTGGACCCTCGATCAATATGATTGATGAGGGTGGAAACAATAAAAACAAAGGAAAGAAACGTAGTTTCAATGACAATGGTTACGGTTCCAACAAGAAGCCTAAATTGGCATGTTGGAAGTGTGGCAACTGGTCACTTTAAGAAGGATTGTCGTGTTGGAAACAACAAGAAAGGCGCAAGCACAAGTGGTTCGGGAAAGGGGTCTAAAGACCATTCTCAAAACCAAGGTCAGAATTAGTTGGAACAGATTTATTAAAAATTCTGTTTCACTAATTTCTGAGGCATTTTATGTGCAGGATGATGCTATTGCGTGGTGGATTGATTCCGGTGCCACAACTCATGTTTGTAAAGATCGTTGTTGGTTTAAGACATACGAACCAATGGAAGACGGATCTGTCCTTTACATGGGTGATGACCATTCCGCTCCTATTCAAGGAAGAGGAAGCGTGGTGTTGGAATTCAGTTCGGGAAAAAAGCTTTTCTTTGTTTAATGTTTTATATGTACCTAAACTTCGTAAGAATTTAATTTCTGGTCTGTCTTGAACAAATGTGGATATAAACAAGTGTATGAATCCGATAAGTATATCTTATCGAAGTCTCGGGTGTATTTGTAGGATTTGGTTATTATAACAATGGAATGTTCATGTTGAATTTAAATAAAATTCTGTTAACTCTAGTTCTGTTTATATGACTTCCTCTGTTGTTGTTAATTCCTCATTATGGCATGCTCGGTTAGGACATGTGCACTATAAAAGAATGCTTGAAATGTCCAAAGATGGTTTGATTCCTGTTATTGATAATAATACGGAAAGGTGTAATACTTGCATGTTAACAAAAATCACTAGGAAACCTTTTAAAAATGTTACAAGGAATTCTGTAAAACTTGAATTAATACATAGTGATTTATGTGATTTTCATGCAACTCCATCTTTAGGCAATAAAAAGTATATTGTCACTTTTATAGATGATGCTTCTAGGTTTTGCTATATTTATTTGGTGCATGCAAAAGATGAAGCCCTAGATAAATTTAAAATTTATAAAACCGAAGTTGAACTTCAATTAAATGGCTTGATTAAAACCTTACGCACGGATAGAGGTGGTGAATATTATGATCCTATATATTTCCAATCCGTAGGGATAATTCATGAGACTACGGCTCCTTATGTACCACAACAAAATGGTGTGGCTGAAAGGAAGAATAGAACTCTTGAAGAAATGGTTAACGCCATGTTGTCTTACTCGGGCTTGAGTGACGGGTTTTGGGGTGAAGCCATGTTAACGGCTTGTCATCTATTGAATAGAGTTCCTAATAAAAGGAACAAGATTACCCCATATGAGCTTTGGTATAAGAAAAGACCAAACTTGACATTTTTGCGAGTTTGGGGATGTAGGGCCGTGGTTAGACTTCCGGACGCTAAAAGGAAAAAGTTGGGAGAAAAAGGTGTTGATTGCATCTTTGTTGGATATGCTGAGCATTCCAAGGCATATAGGTTTTATGTTATAGAACCTAATGAATTCATTTCTATAAACACAATTATAGAATCAAGAGATGCAATCTTTGATGAGAATCGTTTCTCTTCGATACCTAGACCCAAGGATATTATACCAATGTCGGCTGAATCTCAAATGGATGATCATTCAATTGATGTACCAAGTGAGACACCCGAACCTCGTAAGAGTACAAGAGTAAGGAAAGCTAAATCATTTGGTTCTGATTTTCAACTATATTTAGTTATGGGATCAAGAGATCAAATTGAATCTCAATACTCTTACTGTTATAGTATAGAGGAGAATCCAAGAACCTATGATGAAGCAATAAAATCTTGAGGCTATTATTTGGTTTTTGGAAAGAAGCCATCGATGATGAGATTGGTTCTATTGTGGAAAATAATACATGGGTCTTGTCGATTTACCACCAGCCGTAAACCTTTGGGGTGCAAATGGATCTTCAAAAAGAAGATGAAAGTCGATGGAACTATCGACAAGTTTAAAGCTCGATTGGTAATCCAAGGCTTTAGACAAAAGGAAGGGATCGATTACTTCGATACCTATGCACCTATTGCTCGTATCACTACTATTAGATTTCGATAGCTTTGGCACTATTCGAATCTATTGATCCATCAAATGGATGTCAAAACAAAGCATTCTTAAATGGTGATTTGGAAGAAGAAGTGTATATGAAGCAACCTCGAAGGATTTGTTATGCCGGATATAATGAGCATAAGGTATGTAAGTTAATTAAGTCATTGTATGGGCTGAAGCAAGCACCTAAGCAGTGGCATCAAAAATTTGATGAGGTTGTTTTGTCGAATGGTTTTGTATTAAATCAATCCGACAAATGTGTATATAGCAGATTTGATGAAACCGGTAAAGGTGTAATCATCTGTCTATATGTAGATGACATGTTGATTTTTGGCACAGACCAAAATGTAGTTGATAAAACTAAGAAGTTTTTGTCATCAAAGTTTTCAATGAAGGACATGGGAGAAGCCGATGTAATTCTTGGTATAAAGATTAAACGGATGAACAAGGGAATTGCAATATCACAATCTCATTATATTGAGAAAATTCTCAAGAGATTTAATTGTGATAATTGTTCTAAAGTTAGTACTCCTATGGATCCTACTGAGAAACTTGTATCAAATACTGGTAAACCTGTGTCACAGCTCGAATACTCAAAAGCCATTGGCAGTTTGATGTATGCTATGACGGGCACTCGACACGATATTGCTTATGCGGTTGGAAGATTGAGCAGGTTCACTAGTAATCCTAGTAGACAAAGATTGGCATGCTATAACAAGGGTGTTCAAGTACTTAAAAGGTACTATGGACTATGGTTTGTGTTATAGTGGACATCCTTCTATATTAGAAGGTTATACCGATGCTAGTTGGATCAACCAAGAAGATTCATCTTCTACTAGTGGTTGGGTGTTCTTACTTGGAGGAGGTGCCATTTCTTGGGCTTCCAAAAAGACATGTATTACACATTCTACAATGGAATCTCGAGTTTGTAGCATTGTCGTCAGCTTTGGAAAAGAAGCGGAGTGGCTTCGAACTTGATATATGAGATTCCATTATGGCCAAAACCGATATCACCAATGTCTATCCATTGTGATAGTGCTTTGCCACCTTGGCTAGGGCCTATAGTCGGATTTATAATGGCAAGTCTAGACACTTGGGTGTCGACATAGTATGATTCGGGAGTTAATCATGAATGGTGTGATATCGAGTTGAGTTTGTTCGGTCGCAACAAAATTTGGCCGACCACTTGACGAAGGGGTTAGCCAGAGACTTGATAAATAAGTCTCGCAATGGGAATGGGATTAAAGTCCATTTAATCCTCTAATTGTGAGATACCCAATTCCCTTCTAATACAACGTTAGAAGCTTGAATTCAATGTGGAAAGCTCGCTTGGAGATTGGAACACATGTTATTATCTTTCCCAAGGTATGTGTTCGGACACTAAGTAAAGGTTAGGTTGAAGAATATCTTCTTAATAGTTCCTTTGAAAAATTGCAAATGCAGGTGCAAGATTAAAAGGAACTACCTATGTGGACATGAAGTTTTGCCGCTTCAAGAAGCTAGGACTTGGCTTCCTATATGTTCACTATTGGATATGGACACATGGCTTGTAATAGTGTCAAGATTAAACAAAGAGAATTGTACTTGAACTTATGTGTATAGTATCTTCGGTATTCATATGAGTTGACGGGTTCAATCGTTACGACACCCCGATTCTCGAGTATTTGAAATGTGTATTATACTAAGATGAAAATTCAATCGCAAGACATTTTCATTTATGCATTCGTTTGTTTCGTTATTTATAAAGTTTAGTAAATCAAAGGATTACACTAAAATGGAGGGGATTTGTTGGTGATTTTAGTGTCATCAACTTGTTTTATTGTAATGATGATTTACTAGAGATCAATGTGATTCGTATTAGACTCGGATACGAGTAAGGGAAAGTGTGGAGTACACACTCGTTTGAGCTAAAACGAAGTCAACCTCGATAAAGAAGTAAAAGTTAAAGGGTAGCATATTTTGCTGATGTGCTCGGCCGAGCGCAGTCCTTGACTCGGCGAAGCGAGCATGCAGCATTGTCCAAGTTTCTCGGGCTGACCTTGCTCGGCCGAGGCATATGCCTTGCTCGGCCGAGCAGTATGAACAGCACGGCCGTGCAGTTCAATTAACACGGCCGTGCAGCTAGGCAAATTGTCATGGGACATCTTTGCTCGGCCGAGCGAGTCCCTTGACTCGGCCGAGCAGTTCCTGAACAGGTGCCAGTTCAAACTGAAAAGTCACATCTCTTGGCTAAAGTCATGTCTTTTGGTTATACCTTTTAACTAATACCTCTCCATCTGTATATATACAGGGATTGATCTCTGTTGTATATACATGACATGAAAAAACACAAGTGATACAACAATAACAAAAGCAACACAATTCTCAAGTTTTGATTTGTTCTCTTTGCCTAGAAAACAAATTGCGTGATTGTCTTATCCCAATAAAGATTTTGTGTAACCCAGGCATTAAGGGTCGAAATACTTTATTCGGAAAGTGGATTATACACGATTCAATCACATATCCGGCCTCAGTATCAAGATCAAGACCCTATATTTCCCCTACAAACCCCTGTTGCTGTGAAATACTTGAATGCTCCAAAAACCAAGAAAGACACCACTAAGGAGTTTGAAAGTGAGATCCAGACGTTACCCAAGATTCAACACCCCAACATTGTCTCTCTGATTGGCTACTGCAACGAATCCGGTCAGAAGATCCTTGTTTATGAATATATGGAAAAGGGATGCCTATCAGATTATTTGAACAAGAAAAAAGATAAGCCTTTGTCCTGGCTGCAACGACTCAACATCTGCCTTGATGTTGCACGCGGGTTGCAACACCTTCATAGTGAGACCAATGAATTCCCCAAAGGATTAATCCATCGCGATGTGAAGCCGGGGAATATTCTTGTGGGTGAGAATTGGGTTGGTAAGCTTTCTGACTTTGGGATGCTTAAGTTGTCCAATGCTGGCCAAGTCAAATCCACGATGGTCACTGATCGTAAAGGCACTTCCGGGTATTTTGCACCAGAATATCACAAGTTCGGTCGTGTAACGAGGAAAATAGATGTTTACGCCTTCGGTGTTGTATTATTTCAAGTGTTATGCGAGAAAATGCCTTGGGATAGGGAGGATGAGAGCTACTACTTCGATGAAAATGAAGATTTAGGAATTTGGGCCCAGAAAAACTTTGATGCTCAAATCCGACGGGAGATGTCGGGAGATTCCTTTACTTTATTTACTGATATTATAGGGAGAAGCTTGCAAGGGAACCCAGGCAAACGGCCTACTATGGAGAAGGTGGTTCTGGATCTAGAAAATGTACTGCTAGAATGCCAAGAATCCGAAAACTAACCAAAGCAACTTGATGACAATGAAGAGGTATATATATAAAGGTCCTCTTTTATTCCTTCCACTTCTCTTATTCACTCTCTAATGCGCTATTATATTGTCTATGAAGACCTACTTGCAACCAAGCCCAAGCAAACAGCCTACAATTGATGATGTGGTGCTGAATCTACAGAAGGTGCTAGGTTATAAAAGCATCAAGGTAGACAAATTGACGGAAGAGTCGAAAGAAAAGAAACCGGAAACCGATTCATCCGGCAACCAGACATCCCCACCGGTGGTAGAAGCAAAGGACGGACAGACTGAGAAAAGCGGTGGCGGTGGTGGAGGTAGTGGCACTGTTGGTAAGAAGAAGAAAAAGAAGGGTACAATTGATGATGAGGTGCTACCAAAGCAGCCTGAGGGCTCTCTCAGGTATGTGATCATTGCAATTGATAGGGGCCCACTTTTCAATCATCGTAATTTTCATTCAATTCACACTTTTAATTGGCTTAAACAATGCATGTGATTGGTGCTGTACAGAAGATGCCGCCAGTTTTCAATCAAGGAGATTAAAGCAGGCACAAATAAGTTTGATAGAAGAAAGATCATTGGCCAAGGTGATGAATCAACGGTGTATTTCGCTGGGATCTATATTGGCTCAATAATAACTCCGGTTGCTGTGAGACACGTGAAAAACAACCCTCAAAAGTTTGAAAGAGTGATCCACACCTCGTCCAAGATTCAACACCGGCACCCCAACCTTGTCTCTCTGATCGGCTACTGCAACAAATCCGGTTATAAGATACTTGTTTATGAATACATGGCAAAGGGATGCCTATCTCGTTATTTGGAAAGAGGAAGTTGTATTTCTTTCTCTTGGCTTGAACGACTCAACGTCTGCCTTGGTGCTGCACGCGGGTTGCAACACCTTCATACTGAGACCGATGAATTTCCGAAAGGAAAAGTTCATCGTTACGTGAGGCCGGGAAATATTTTTGTGGGTGAGAATTGGGTTGGTAAGCTTTCTGACTTCGATATGTTCTCCATTGCTGGCCAAGACAAAAACATGAGTAGCACTATTATTAACGGCACAGATGGGTATTATGCGCCAGAGTATCTGATGTTAGGTCGGGTAACGAGGAAAACAGATGTATATGCCTTCGGTATTGTGTTATTACAAGTGTTATGCGGGAAAATGCCTTGGGATCTGATAGGTGAGAGCTACTGGGGTCTGATAGATAAGAGCTTATACTCCCATGATTTAGGAATTTGGGCCCAGGAAAACGTTGATTCTCAAATCCGAGGGGAGATGTCGGAAAAATCCTTAACTTTATTTACTGATATTATAGGGAGAAGCTTGCAAAAGAACCCAGGCAAACGGCCTAGTATGAATGACGTGGTGCTGAATATTCAGAAGGCAATAGAATGGCAAGAAAATGAAAACCTAGGAAAGCAAGTTGAAAAGGTATGTAGATGCCCTCAATCCTTCCACTTGTCATATATTTTTTATTTTTTGATAAGGAAGCTAAATTTAATATGGAATATTATATCAATGTCCATAATCGTTCCAAATCACCTTCGATCATGAGCAGAATATGATTGTAATAATACAATCAAGCAGTTGATAGTATTGTACTCATATTGGTCGAGGATTAGGATCAAAATATGAAGGCATTCGGCCCCTTGTTTTAAACAATTTGTGCTTGCTCTTCAGGAATATGATCAGACAAAAGTTCAAGCAACTCCATTAAAGAAAAAGTGAGATGGATCTGGAACAACACGTCAAATTTGAAACATCCTTATGTTTGTTTGTGTTTGCTCTTATCAATCATAGCAACAGTGATCCTTCTGATCTCTATCTGATTTTGTTCTAGAGGATCACAACATTAGCAACAACATCCTTATGTTTGTTTGTGATATTTGTCAAAGTTGTAAATCAAGGTTTTTGTTTTTATGCTAGATGATTTTTCAAGATTTACGTGTGTATGTAACTGCTAAATAAAAAATCTGTTTTTTTATTCATTAAACATCTTATTTCGCAACCAACATTTCATACTTAATGTTACCAAACACACCCTAAGCCATTATGGACATTCATTGAATCATTTTGGGACGTAGGTAATAAAAACTGTTGGAAATGGATAACTCAAGTTACAAAATAAATTCTTGGATAAAGAATATAATGGAGGAGGTGGAGTATTTTATTCAACTCTCTTATGATACTTTGATACTCGGATGGTTACAAAATGGCCTACTACATGAGTATTTCTATTATTCTATGGGCATGCATCTAAGCTAATTACATGAACCATAATTAAAAGTATTCATCCTAATCTAGTAAGTAAATGCATAATACCAAAGGACACATTCCTCCATTCATGCATAGAATCTCCTAAACCATTCTAGAAACAACAAGTTGAATCTAGATTATTTTATTTCAACATCCCCCCTTAAACTAGATTCATTACACCAAGAGATGTACGTAGCTTCCGAAACACCTCGAACAACAAAGGCTTGGTGAAAATATCAGCAACTTGATCTTGGGACTTCACATACTCCAGCTCAACCTCCTTTTTGGTGATACAATCTCTAACAAAATGATACTTTGTATCAATATGCTTCCTCCTTTCATGAAACACCGGGTTCTTCGCCAATGCAATTGCGGATTTGTTATCAACACATATCTTTGTTGGACCTTCTTGTGGTAAGTGAAGCTCTTTCAATAAGCTGCTCAACCAAATAGCATGACAAACACAAGAAGTAGCAGCCACATATTCTGCTTCACAAGTAGAAAGAGTCACAATAGGTTGCTTCTTTGAACTCCAAGAAAATGTCGAATTCCCCGTAAAAAAGACAATTCCGGAGGTGCTCTTTCGATCGTCAACATCACCGGCCCAATCGCTATCACAATATCCAACAAGCTTATTATCTTGAGAAGATGTATACAAGATCCCATAATCAATTGTACCTTTAAGATACCGTAGAATTCTCTTAGCCGCCTTCAAATGAGATGTACTAGGAGCCTCCATATACCGACTCACAAGTCCAACACCAAAAAGTATATCTGGCCTTGTACAAGTTAAGTACCTCAGGCTTCCAACAAGACTTTTAAAAAATGTGGGATCAATCTTCTCACCATCTCCTTGCTTCGACAATTTATTTCCACACTCCACGGGGGTGTTCACGGGATTGCAATTCTCCATCTCAAACTTCTTGAGAATTTCTTTGACATATCCTCCTTGAGAAATGAAAATGCCATCCTTCCTTTGTTTTACCTCAATTCCGAGATAGTAAGACATCAAGCCAATGTCCATCATCTCAAATTCATTCGCCATAGCTCTCTTGAATTCATCAAACATCCTTGGGTTATTTCCTGTGAATATCAAATCATCCACATACAACACACAATTAAAATATCACATAATTAAGATTCGTAGTCAGCTCAACCATTTTTGGATCCTTCTGGTCATGTTGCTTGACTCAAGCCTTGTTGCACATTAACATAATAGATATAGTTTCAAAAGGAAACTTTGTTAGAGAAGATTGATATTAGTAGGTTTTTCTTCTTTTAGGGAAGGAATATATTGGTTTATATAAGAGTTAATTATATGCCTCTGATCAAATCATGGTTGTATCATATTGAAAGGCTTTATTTAAATGTAATCATGTGAAGATTTATGAAATCGATTACTATCTGTACCAAAATAAACGTCTAATTTTATTATTGATTAAAAGCAAAATAATATTTTAGAAATCACCTTTTGAGAACTAATCTCGGGAATGCATATTATTTTTTGTTATTTTTGTTTGAACCACCGGTATTCAAACTTCACATGGAATTTCGACTAATCTGTTTCGAGATGGATTGGACCACAAAAACGAGAAAGCTCTCATTATTAGTCAAGAATATATGGTCCTTTTTTTCAGAGGGTAAACTTGAACTTTTGTGCTGGATCCTAATGTAGGATATTGTATCTTGCGCTTCGTTTAGTTGGAAAAGTGGGTTTTACGTTCTTATATGAGTAAGAACTTTCAAGAAAACTGCATGTTCTTCTTTGTTTATTGGTTGCTGTGTTCATTTATTCTTGGTTCTTTCAGAAAATGCATTAATATAAGGATTTTGCTCATCTTGTGGCTTGTGGTATTCATGTTCCAATCTTATCAGGTTAAAAATCTCTTAGCTGTTGATCCAGAAGATGGAACTTCTCTCTGAAAATTGCTTCTAAGAAAAATTCCCCGGTAAGGAATAAATATAGGTTGAACTCTATGGTAACTATATTGATGTATTTTTAGGGATTATGGGAACTTGATTTTTATTTATATCGTAATATTGATTTTATGTTTCATTTCTATCCAGGGGAGAGGAAACACTTACTATTAGTGCACCCTTTCGATAAACCATGCTTTCTTGGATTGCTCGCAATAGGTGATTTTGTTAAAGAATATTTGTTTTTGAGAATAAGTTGGCTACCAAAATTCCTTTGTCCATTATTATTCAAACCCCTTGCAATATAAGTGAAGAAATAGGACTTTTTTTTTTTTTTTCATTTATGTAATTTTAGTTCTTTATTTAATCTCATCATTACTCGAAAATTATTTGCTTTGCATCTAGGCTGATGATATAGTTGGTTTCCATGTCAATACACCTATTCCAGACGTTATTGGATCTCAAATGCATTATGAAGTTACTGGAGATCTGTGAAGCAACAGGCAACAGGCATGACTCGTGCCCACAGGCACGAGTCATTCCAAAAACTAGCACGAGTGATTTTTATGGCACGAGGCGTACCACGAGTGGAATAAAGGGCACGACTTGTGCTCTCTGGCACGAGTCGTGCTTCCGGCGGATTTCTTCGTCTGATTAGTCGTATTTGATTAGGATTTGTTTCCTTATTATTTTCCTTTTCCTAATTGTTTTCCTAAATCTGGTGTAAGCATATATATATCCTCCTTGAGAGAAGAATAAATAACTTTTTGCCCTAATTAAATTCCTACATGGTATCAGAGCCTACCATACACAAGCTTTAGACATGACCGACAATGGTGTGCCCGGCGGTGGTGGTGGTAATGCACTGCCACCTCCTGTCCTAAAAATTGAATACAACTCTCCTTTCTACCTTGGTCCTCAAGATCGGCCTGGTGATTTCATAACCCCTACTCGCTTCCATGGTGATAATTATGACGATTGGGCCGGTGATGTGCAGACTGCCCTCGAAGCTCGACGCAAATTTGGTTTCTTGGATGGCTTCATTCCTTGCGCCGTTCCTCCTTGCACCGAGTCAGATTGGAATACCATTCATGCCATGTTGGTTTCATCAGGGCCGGCCCTGTGATATTCGGGGCCCTAGGCCGGTAACTTAGATGGGGCCTTCACTGTTCTGATAACAATAATTTTAGTTTGCACAACTAAGTATTTATAGATATATAATTAACAAGCAAACAGATTAATATTCAACTTTTTGACAAAATATGTTTAACAAAATCATGGGCATAACATACGACATATTACAAATTAAGTATTACATAAACGTCACTCTTCTAGCACATTTAGAAGCAAAATCAGTAATCAAAGTAGAATAATCAACTTTTTCAACTATGTTCTTCTCAATAGATATCATAGCTAACCCATTCAAACGTTCTTGAGACATTGTGCTTCGAAGATAGTTCTTTATCAACTTCAACTTCGAAAAACTTCTTTCCCCTGACGCAACTGTAACTGAAATAGTCAACAGGATTCGGTAAGCAATTTCCGTGTTTGGAAAACAACCGTTATCCTGTTTCAAATAATTCAATACTTGGATAGGTCCTCCTAATTCTGAATGCAAAATATGTTTAAGAAGCTTCAACTCCTTAAAAAAGTCATCCTCATCCACATCAACTTGTCCGTTATGTGTCAAAATATTTGAAATATTTTTGCAAGAATTTTTCAAACTTGTATCATCTGTGCATTTCTTCAAATCAAACAAGAAGCCAAAATTTTTTTCGTACTCACGAAATTGCTTGAATCTTTCATCAAGTGAGGTGAGAGCTTTGTCAACAATATACAAGAAGTACTCTAATCTGAAACTCTCTTGTGGAGAAAACCTGGCCTCTTCACTTGAAGCCTCATCAAAACGTCTTTTTCTATGGATCTGCCTTTTTTCACGAAAAGCCGGCTCAATATCCATTTCTCCAGCAAGTTCTTCTGCTTCTCTTAAAGCATCATTGAAACCATGCTCTCTGTATTCATGAAAGCGAGCAATAAGGCCCTTCAACTGATCTATCGCAACATCAATATGCATGTTCACACTTTGAAAAGTCTTACTCACAATGTTGACAGCGCACATAACTTCGTACCAAATCATCGTGCTAACCAAGAACTCAAAGCTCCCAACTTCATGTACGGCTAATGATTCTGCTTCACTAGATGTCTTGGGATCTTCACTAGAACTTGCTAAATCAAACAAAGCCTCCCTGATTTTCAAGGCATTATACTTGATTGGTTTAACACTTTCAATGTGGCTCTCCCAACGAGTTTGAGACAAAGGTTTAAGTGTAAGACCATTCACATGCCTTTTCAATATATCCCATCGCTTTGTTGAAGATGAGAAAAGTGTATAAAGGCGTTGAACAACACCAAAATAACTTCTAGCCTTAGGAAATGAGTTTGCCATATCACACAATGTAAGATTCAAACTATGACAACCACAAGGGTGTAAAATTCTCTAGGATTGATGCTAAGCAATCTACTTTGTACACCTTTACGATGGCCTTTCATATTAGCACCATTATCATAACCCTGCCCTCGTATATCTTCAATGTTCAATCCCAAAAGAGATAAAGCATTTTCAAGTTCTGAAAAGAGCCCCATTCTCGTTGTATCATCAAGTTTTATAAATCCTAAAAAATACTCTGCAACTTTAACGGGGAAATCAGTGTCATTTAGACAACGAATGACTAAAGACATTTGTTCCTCATGACTTACATCAGGTGTACAATCAAGTATAAATGAGAAGTATTTTGCCTTTTTTATCTTTTCAATTATTGCACTTTTCACCTCATCAGCAAACAACTGAATCAATTCATTATGAATTTTGTGGCTAAGGTTGTGATATTGAATTTCCTTGTTTTGAAAATGCCGTAAGTGCTCTTGCATTACAGGATCAAACTCTGCAATCATTTCAATCATACTCAAGAAATTTCCATTACCCTCCTCATAAACCTTTTCCTTATTTCCCCTAAATGCCAAATTTTTTTTTGCAAGACTTTTAACAATAGCCATCACTCGTATGAAAACTTGTCAATTGTGTTCTTTCTCTCTCATAATTTGTTCTTGCACACTTTTATCAATTGTCTGATTATGCCTCAGTCTCGTCTCCAATTCAATCCATTTTTGCATGCAAACTATGTGTTCATTGTTTGAATCATTTTGAGTTTGTTTCCAACATTGTGCCAATCTCTAAACCCGATACTAGTTAAATGAGAATATCCCACTTTATCCTTGAAAAGCTTACAACAAAAGCAAAACAATTTATCCGAGGATTTTGAATACACAAGCCATTTTCTATCTTGTTTCTCTCCATTCGGCAAGCGGCAAGTATAATGAACATTTGAAAAATGTCGCTTCTTATCTGAATCATCCCTCGGATATTCAGATTCTTCCATTTCAACTCTTATTGGCCCTTTTTCCACCAACAAGTCTCTGATATTATGATCAATTGACTTCCAATTATTTGGATCATAAATGTCTAAAGGTTCTCCATGGTCTTCTTGAGCTGGAGGAATGTCACTATCAGTCCCTTCTCTTTCCGGACCTTCCCCATGATTAACAATATTAACAGGATCATTAGGATTATCATTGACCGCTTCTTCGCACATCAAATTTTCAATGGGAATACTTTCACTTTCACCCAACTTACTAGAAGTCAAATATTTGTTAAGAGAACCACTTAAAGCTTGCGTTAATTGTTCTTGTTTTTGCCTCTTCTTCTTTTTTTCATTTCCACAATGATACTTTCGTGATGACATTTTGTCTACCTATAATAATTCAAAATATAATTAGAGGGTTAAATATCCTAAATCATCATCCTGCCTAATAAATTAAGCAAACAAATCAAAAATAAAAATAAACCATCTATGTAATCCAAACCAAACCCAAGAACATATTCAATAAATTTAATTTTACCCTAAATCAAAAGCCCTAACCCTAATCTAGAATAAAATAAATTATCTAAATCAAAGTAAAACCCAAAACCCACAAACAGAAACTAAAATTAGCTCATAAAATTTGCATTGCGAGAAGAGATACAAAGTCACCATTAACGATTCACCAAAATGCATATCTAAAATAATCTCACACAAAACAAAACAAAAAGAACCCAAATTAAAAAAAAAAAAAAGGAGACCCATTGCAAACTTCAACATCAATCAATTGAAAAGGGGGACTTACCACTTACGCTTGAATCTGATTAAAATTGTCGATTGAGGGGAGAACCCAGATGGGAAAAGTGGGAATAGGGCAGACGCCGTGAAGTGTGAACGGAGAGGGAGAAGCTTCGGAGCGCCTGAACGGCTGAAGACCCAGAACGGAGAAGGAGCGCCTGTGCGCCTTGACCGACGCCGTGAACCCGTGACCTTCGTGCGGCGTCTTCGAGCGGCGAATTGCGGGCGAATCGGACCAGGAGGGGTGAGGTGTGTAAATGTGTTGCTGAGTACTGATTTTTGCAATTTAAGAACATTATATATAGGTGGGTTTTTTAATATATTTTGAGGGGGATTTTGTGTATTTTTTCAGGGGGTATAATTAATTTTATTTTACAATGAGGCCCCTCACTTCCGGTATATTACCACTAAGCCCCTAAATTTTGGGGCCCCAAAAAATTGACAAATTTAGGAGGCCTGAGGCCCAGGCCTCACCTGCCTTTACTAAGGGCCGGCCCTGGGTTTCATGGCTCATGAACACTATCGATCCCAAGGTTAAAAGCACTCTCTCCAAATATAGAGATGTTAGACGTTTGTGGGAGTCTCTTAAGTCTTGATATGCGTTGGTGGACGGACCTCGCATTCAACAACTGAAGATGTCAATCGCACAATGTGAGCAGACCAAAACCATGCATGTGGCTGTATATTTCGGTAAGTTGACTGGGTTGTGGGAATCACTGCATAATTACAAGCCGCTTATAGACTGTTCTTGCTGCGACAATTGCACAGCCGGACAACAACATGCAGCACGGAGGGCAACTGGCAAACTCAATGAATTTCTCATGGGTTTAAATTCTGAGTACTATGCTTCTCTTCATAGTAACCTCTTGTCTTAGGATCCCTTGCCCACTCTAGATCGAGCTTATCAGTTGCTAGCCGAGGCTGAACGAGCGTGTCTTGCTAAATCGGTTCTTGATGACCCTTCGGATGTTGTCGGCTTCTCCCTCAAAACTGGCAGTTCTCGTGGTCATGACAAACCAGACAAATCTCATTTTACATGTACTCATTGTCAGAAAAAGGGCCATGATGTTTCTTCATGCTTTGAACTTGTTGGCTATCCAGAATGGTGGGGATACAGTAGCAAAATGGGTTCTCGTGGTGGCAGCCGTCCCTAGCAAGGTCGAGGCAAAGGACCCACACGCAACAATTTGGGTGTCCAAGTTGGTGCTGCTGCTACTGGTGCACTCCCCCTACCTCTTTGTGATGTACCCGATTTTTTTTTGAAATCAAACGGAGTCGCCACGCCATTTTTATTTTGAGGGCCAAAACTTTGAAAAATGCCCGAGATCAGAAATTTAGGTTCGGAGGTCATGTTACGCGCCGGGAAGGACGTTAGTGTGCACCCGGAGCGCCTCGTAAAACGAGTCTTCCAAACATTTGAAATCCTTTGTTGTGTGTGTGTGTGTGTGTGTTTTGACCAAAATGAGTTGAAACTGAGAAAAACAAAAATGGGGAACTCTTTATAATACTTTGAACAATCCCCAAGATTTTTGGTATGATTTTTGGATTGAGTCTTGGCACTCAAAAGATTTTTGGATTTGAAAAGCAATTCTGCCAGAATGAAAGAAGGCAGTTGACCCTTGACTTTGAAATGGACTTAAAGGCTTCAAAACCTCAGAATATGGGGAAAGTCCGAGAATGAAAGTTGCTTAAAACACCCTAAATAGGGTTTCTGAAAAGGAACTATCCATTTTTGAAGTAATTTGAGGGGTCAAAACCTTCTGGAAATCTCAGATGTGAAATCTGGATTTCCAGAAGCTGATGAACTGTTCTCTAAAAGAAAAATTTAAAAAAGGAGTTTTACTCACTCAAAAAATAAAATAAAAATATGTCTGGAAAGCTCTGGATGTTGTCTACAAAAAGTATTTTGTAGTTAACACCCAATTCCAAGTTTTACTGGATCCAAAAAATAGGAAAATGGACTGAGGTCTCAGAACAATGCTACTGGACAGCAAGATGTTCTTGAGGGAAAATGTGATTTTTGGGGGACTTGCATCTATGTTCACCCCATTTTCATCCCTAGACTTGATACCACTACTTTTTGTTAAGTGGTTATCATATTCAAGTCATCCTTGGGGAATTTATGGGGTTTAAACATGTCCTTTGCAAAGGGAAAGGGGATATTTTGTAGAAATGAAATTAAAGAGACAAATCAACTAGAGATTTAAAATGTGGACCATTTGAGATGGTCATTCATGAAGATGAACTTCAAGATGACCATCTTAGGTCAAGACTCAAGTTAAATTAGACATAAAGCAAATCCAAATAAGAAGAACAAGATGAACAAGAAGTTAAAAGGGAGTTTTAGGGTTTAGAGAAGGAGGGCTTTACCAATGGTGACACCCTATCTTCCTAGGCTTGGAATTTGACTTGAGGAGTATCAAGATTTGGTGTTTGGCTTGAGGAGTATCAAGGTTTGGTGTTTGTATTTGTGTTTGGAGTGAGATTGGGAAAGATTCAAGAGAAAATGGTGGCAATCTAAGGATTCCCACTGTTTTCTCCCTATTTTTCGCCAAAGTGCAGCTTCTATGAGCAAAGTGTCTTGTGTAAACTGAGAGAGGAGGGTTTAATTTATAGCCTACTGTGATTTACATAGATGTCCGCGCGGAGGGGTTCGTAAGCGTGCCTTCGTTCATCCGCTACAAGTCTTTGGCTTTTGGACAGGAGGAATATTATTCAAAAAATTACAGCAGTTTGTTTTTCAACTTGCCTAATTCGGATTTTTCCAATTTCTTTTGCTTTTTGAGATTCTTTTCTTGGTTTAACTTTAAATGGCAATGCCCACTTTACCCTTGCTTTGTTAGAAAGGTTAGAGATGTTAGGAATTGTTAGGAATGTTATAACTTTCGTTAATTTTCTAACGAAAATACTAACGGCTCAAATTGGAGCACTTAGAGTAGCCCCTCGGCGATGGTGCTTTCGAAGGAAGCGGGGTCGTCGATAAGAGTAATGCTCCACATTTGACGGGATGATCAGGTGATCGAGTGGCTGAACCTAGCGATAGGCTACCTACGTATCCCTAGTGGGAATCAAGCCGGCCGTAGTTCAGGTCTTTGACCATGGAGATGATGGCTTTTTAGGTGCCTCGAACCTGACGAGTGAGTTACGCGATCGATTCTTGGAAGAAACTTCTGGCTGGGATAGGAAATGACCATTTTCGGTCTGATGGCTGGAGTTGTATATCCGCTCTGCTGGGGATAAAGTGACCATTTTGGTCTGGTGGCTGAACCTAGCGATAAGCTACCTACGTATCCCGAATGGGAATCAAGCCGGCCGTAGTTCGGGTCTTTAATCCTAAGATTGGACTATTTTTGGGAAGTCGCTCTAAGACCTGACTATTTTTGGGAAGTCACCCTATGATCTGACTATTTTTGGGAAGTCACCCTAAGATCTGACTATTTTTGGGAAGTCACCCTATGATCTGACTATTTTTGGGAAGTCGCCCTATGGTTTGACTATTTTTGGGAAGTCACCCTATGATCCGACTATTTTTGGGAAGTCGCCCTATGGTTTGACTATTTTTGGGAAGTCACCCTATGATCTGACTATTTTTGGGAAGTCGCCCTATGGTTTGACTATTTTTGGGAAGTCACCCTATGATCTGACTATTTTTGGGAAGTCACCCTATGATCTGACTATTTTTGGGAAGTCGCCCTGAGATCTGACTATTTTTGGGAAGTCACCCTAAGGTTTTGACTGTTTTGGGGAAGTCGCCCTAAGACCTGACTATTTTTGGGAAGTCACCCTAAGATCTGACTATTTTTGGGAAGTCACCCTAAGGTCTGACTATTTTTGGGAAGTCACCCTAAGGTTTTGACTATTTTGGGGAAGTCGCCCTAAGGTTTGATTGCGATTTATCACTTTCCTAGTGTTGTGACCGGGGTGATAGCGCTTTAGGTGCCTCAAACCTTAATGATGGCGTCTTAGGTGCCTCGAACCTTGATTTGAAATGATTTCCCTTTGATGGTTTGGGATGGATGGTCCTTTGGTGGATTTTAGTTCAGGAATGGGGACTTAGTTTAGGAGTATGTTTCTAAGTCGAGGTTTTGTTCAGGAGTATGAACCTAAGTCGAGGTTTTGTTCAGGAGTATGAACCTAAATGGGGACCTAGTTCAGGAGTATGAACCTAAATGGGGACTTAGTTCAGGAGTATGATCCTAAGTTGAGGCTTTGTTCAGGAGTATGCACCTAAATAGGGACCTAGTTCAGGAGTATGATTCTAAGTCGAGATTTTGTTCAGGAGTATGAACCTAAATGGGGACTTAGTTCAGGAGTATGATCCTAAGTTGAGGCTTTGTTAAGAGGTATGAACCTATGGGTAATCATGCAACATTTGTGAGTGTATGCATATTTTCGAGATATGTTGAAGGATTAACGTACCTTTGCTGTGCTTACCTGCAGGAGAGCAAGTTGCGGGGCTGTGTGGTAGTTGATAGTGTTGAGAGTCTTGATGCATCTTTGAAAACTTGGCATTTCTGTCTGAACTGTATTTGAGATCTTGGCGTCTCTGACCGAACTGTATTTGAGAGCTTGGTATCCCTGACCAATTTGTATTCGAGAACTTGGTATCCCTGACCCACTTGCCTTTGAGAACTTGGCGTCTCTGACCGATTTGTACTTGAGAACTTGGCGTCTCTGACCGATTTGCATTTTGAGAACTTGGCATCCCTGACCGATTTTCCCTTTGAGAACTTGGCGTCTCTGACCGATTTGTATTGGAGAACTTGGCGTCTCTGACCGATTTGTATTTGAGAGCTTGGCGTCCCTTGACCGATTTGCATTTTGAGAACTTGGCGTCCCTGACCGAATTGTATTGGAGAACTTGGCGTCCCTGACCGATTTGTATTTTGAGAACTTGGCGTCCCTGACCGAATTGTATTGGAGAGCTTGGCGTCCCTGACCGATTTGTATTGGAGAACTTGGCGTCTCTGACCGATTTGTAGACACTGGAGGCTGTCTTCATATGTTTGTGGATGTTGGGGGTCGACTTTGGTGAAGATCATCCTTGCCAAAAAAGGGGGATTTGATTTCACATTTGAATTCCTGCATTCGTTAGTGAATAGGAAGATGCATATATGGCATTCATGATGACAGATGCATGCATGGAACCAAAAATGATTATGAGATGATGCATTTTCTTGCTTTCGAAGATGCACTTAGCCTAAGCTTTTGGCAGGGAAATTATGATTTATGGTCTTTAATCACTTAGGATTGTTCCTATTGATTCAAGTTTTGTGCATGCTACATGAGCCCTGGGGAGATTTTCGTGGGGATGCATGGTGATGAGAGGAGATGCATGTATCTAGAGACTGTTTGAAACAGATTTTGAGTAAGTGGGGGGTGAGAGCCCTCGATCGCGATTAAAACAGCGGCTGTTGATGAGGTTTTATTAATAGTATCGCATGGACCTCAATTTTGATGAGATTGGATTCGGATCCCGGGTCTTGATTGAAATTTTCCCTCTCACTATTGGTCATTTGAAGCTGATGCTGACAGGCTCTAGGGCACGTCGATATGAGTGAAGCTTCTTTCATTTGGGTGAGCTGTGACTTTGGCCGAAACCTTGCTCGGAGAATGATTTGATGAAATTGCTAATGCCGGGAGAAACCCTGATCTTGAATTCCGATGCTACGGGAAGCTGCCGTGTACCAAGTTCTGAAGCTGAAATTCTTTCTTGCGACTTGATAAAATTCGGGTCCGAAAGACCATCTTGACAAAGCCCCCGGATCCTGAGTAGGCAAAGTCCGGATTTTGAAGAAGCGACTTGGCGAGTCTATCTCGTAGTGAAGACCCCAACGTGGACCCAAAGATGACTATATAAGCCCCAGCTTGAAGAGCTGCTATAGGAGAACCTGGGAGAACCGCTTAGCAAAGCCCCAGCGTGAAGAAATTCAGAGTAGTCTTACAGAGGGGGCACCCATCTTTTCAGACCTTAGTCAACCGCCATTCTTGGACAAGGCTCGGAAATGTTTACGTGCAGGGGCATATCTTTTGAAAGGTGGGAATGTCTCCCGAATTTGTGTATGACACTCTCGCTTTTGGTTTGACTCTTTTGAGAGAGTATAAGCATCACAAGGTGTGGAAAAGTGTATGGAAGCCCCTGTAGACAGAAAGACAGTGTTTGGCTCTATTTCCCTATGATGGAGAGAGAGAGAAGACTTGTCGAGACACTTGAAAACTTGTTTTATTCATGATGATCACAAGGCTGCTTAAAACCTTTTATTAATGTTCGGGTTATTCAACTCCTAATTCTGATATAAACAAATATTTTGATTAATTACAAGGAGAAAACCAACTGATATCGAGAATCAAGCTCGGAAGGGCGGAAAGTGTATAGGGACGATCCTTGATGGGACCGGATTTTTGTTTTTTTTCTGAGATTTGTTTGTGATTTCGACCGGACCATTTCTGGTTGCCTACGTTCCCTCCATTATGAAGAGCTCAGGTCGCCGTAGTTCGGGCTTATCCCGAATGAAAAGAGAACGAATGTTGAAATTCTGAGGACCTTTGGGGATTTTGAGGATTTGGAGGATTGAATAACATATCCCCTTAGAGTGTCCATGAAAGACACGGATGCGAAGCCCCAGTGGGACATCCACGGTAAGTGTTTGTGGAGTAGAAATGAATTATGCTCACATCAGATTTGAATTTGCACAATCTTTGATTGGTAATTTTGAACCAAAATGGATTAGATTCCAAATTAAGCAAGCAATGAAGCATTAATTTGATCCCGACATTGAGGATATTAGAATGAAAATGCTATCCGGTAGGGACTGTAGTTGGGTTTCCGGGCTTCGATCGGCCATCGGGTGGTTTGGGAAATTATGACCTCTTAAGATGAGAGGTCGGCTGGGCCTTTTACTGACTGAACCTCCAAAGATGAGAGGTTGGCTTGTAGGGATGTGTTTGGAAAATCTATGGCGGGGAAGATTGATTGCCTCTAAGAATGAGAGGTCAAATTTTGATTTTGGCCAAAGGCGAGGATAATGGTAACGGGGATATCCTCTAAAAGCGAGAGGATGGCTTGGGGTTGGTTAAGGAAATGGTGAGAGGGAGTCCAAGCTATCGAGAACTTTTGCGAATCTTCGAGAATTCAAGCTCCTTTTTGATCATTGGAGAGCTTCTTGAGAAGTCGGGGTCTTTTGAGGATCGACAGTTCTTCTCTTTTTTTTTTTTTTTTTTTTTGTTTTTTTGTTTTTTTTTTTTTTTTTTTGACTTGGAAAGCCTCCTGAGGAGTTGAGGATTATCTTTGTCCTTCCTTCATGGCTTGAGATATTTTGCGCATCGCCGACTCTCGAAGCTAACTTCTTGGGCTCGCTTGAACTTTCTCTCAGTAAGGAGCAAAAATGATGGCTAAACCGGGTTTCAAAACACGCCGATCTTGAAATGAAAGGGTATTGTTTAGTGAGGGTGAGGTAATGGCTTTCCTATGGGTGAAAGGCTTCAACTGCAATCCCTACCGGATGACCTAAACGAGGTTAAGTCTTCATTGCTTGCTTAAGCTTTAAATGAGAAAAGATCCATACAAATTCATCGAGCAACGAGAGGATGATGATGAAAGGGATGCGAGCATATGAGATGCAAGATGGGGAGTTGGTAAGCCCCAATTTGAGAGGGATATCAATTGATTTTCTCACTCCGATTAATTTAAATATTAATCATTTCAAAGAATTAGTGGTTGAGCAGCACAAGTGATCATCTAGGATAAAACCATTTCAATTAAGAGTAACGTGGGTGTGCAAGTGATGTCTCGAGTCTAGCAAGAAAAGAAGAAAGACCTATATATATATAAATTTTAAATGATAGTTAAGCTATCTTTCCACAACATTCGAGGTGGACAAAACCGACAAGTGTCCAAGATGGACTTAGGTGAAAGAAAAATACTAGAACCTACGAAGGTTGACTAAAAGACTATTTTAGAGATAGGTAGCCCCTAGTCTAGCCGCTCTTTCTTTGTTGGACCATGCATCTATTCTTCGACGCCGGAGACGGGAGCTATCGCAGTCTTCCCATCCGGACTTCTTTGTCGGCTTCTTGCTCAATCCAACCATTTTCCTTGCTGTGATGACCGGTTCATTGACCTCGCAAAGGGGTGAGTCAAATTCCATTATGTTCCCAAGTCTTGAACCACCAAACTCGACCATGTTGACATTCGGGTTGTTGTTTCTAGGGAATGGAGTTGCGATAGTATTGGGCCCTTCTGTGCACCTCTAACCTCCCTTGTTCAATTAAACTTTGGATTGCCTTTTTCGGGGACGCAATCATCCGTCAGTGCCCATGGTGCGATGAAAGGCACAATGCTTGGAGGTATCCGAAGGAGCATTGGGGTTTCTAGGGCGATAATTTTCCAAAGGCCGGAGCAAACCTTCTCTCACCAAACCTCGAAGATATCACTCAAAGGCATCCCAAAGTTTCCCAAGTCTTGGAGCCGGGATCTGGATGCATCGGGTTTCTTGGGAACAAAGGAAGTGGCATTGTTCTCCGTCCCGCATAGCTAATTACTTCTTTACCTTTTGGTTGGGCGGGGAGTGTGTTGGAGGTGGAGGAAACCCGGTATACGTAGCGAGTGCGACGATCGGGCCGCCGATTGTAAGCCTTTTCGAACTTAGCCCCGAAATTAACCATTGCACGCAAGTCAGCGTAGGGGAGGTGACTGAGGGAAGCTCTCAAATGCGGCTTCAAGCATGACCGAAAGATGTCTAACCGCTCCTCATCGAGGGAGGAATGGCCATTTCACTAAGCTCGTGTTCCACCTTTTATAGAAATCCCCAATATTCTCATCGTGGCGCCGCACCGTTGTCCGCAGTCAACTCTGTTTGTTTCCCATTCCAAGTTGGCTTTATACTTATCCGTGAAAGTACCGGTAATCTGTTCCCAAGTAGCCCTAGCTTCAGCCGCAATCGGAAAAACCATTTCAAAGCCCCGACTTCAAAGAGAGATGAAGTAGTCAGCCAACTGCTGGTTTGTGCATCCCTTAGCTTTCATTGCCAAAGTGTAGGTATCCAAGTGAGTTTTAGGGCATGCACTTCCATCAAACAGTTCGAGATTGGGCATCACGAACTTGTGAGGCAGGGGTACAATTGAGTCGGGATCTGTAGGCTGAAGAGCAGTGTTCTTTTTGACGGTCAATTCAGCGATCTGCGCTTTCATTTCCTTGTGTTGCTCCATAAACCAAGCCAATTGGGGATCCAAAGGTGGAGCGGGAATGCCTGAGCCGATATTTGAGCTAGGAAGAGGACTAGCTGTTGGTGTTGCATTGGTGGAAGGAATACCATATCCCGGAGCATAGGTGAAAACCTGTCCTTGGCCCAAATTACCCTGGGGAGTGCAAGTAGGAGCTTGGGCAAAGGGATAGAACCCAGCGACTTGTTGTTGGCTTCCAATCAGCAGAGAAGATGGAGGCAGATCTGAGGTAGCCAGATGGCTTGGATTTTCGGAGTGAGGCCCATAAGTAGGCTTAAGTGCGGGCTGCTGTCCCTGGTTGTTGAATTGCATGGCTGGTTGTGGCGAGGATGCATAACCGAGAGGATACCGTGGTCTGGTGATTACGATGAAACCGGGATGGGGGCATGGTAACCCATTGAACCCCGAGTGAGAAATGGGTTTGCGGAAGCCGTGTGAGGAGCAGAGCTAGCATCATTCTCGAGGAGGGGCTCCCGACCGTTGCCCCGAACCAAACTCGTGGTGGCATTCCAAACCGTTGCTTTGCGGAAGTCCGGATTGATTGGTCCCAAACCGAGGTGGGATCCCAATTTGCCGTGGCATTCCGGGGTATCCCCAACCATGGGAAGGCATTTCGTGCGACTTTGTCCCCACCGAGGCATTGCGAACCGGCTCGTCCCGTCGAGCCGCGTGGATCCAGTGGTCTGCAATGGGGAGCCTGACCCAGAGATCGAGGAGCATGGGCTCTGGTGGTAGTACCGTGGGAGGCCGGTGGTGGCATCTGGAGTAGTCGGGTTGACCAAGAGCGGGATTGAGGTCTTCCTCTTCTTCCACGGTGAAGGTGCCATCTGGGTTGAGACTGGCGGCCAATCCATGGCTTTTGATAGCCTCCATAAGGCTGTTCAGCTGTGCTTCCTGTCGCACTCTCATCTGTTCGGCTAACTGATTCCATTGCGGTTCTGTTTGAGGAGTCCCAGGAGGCGGAGTGACGTTGTCTCCGTCGTTACCGGCTGATGCAGACATTCTGAAACTCGGAGTCGAAGCAAACGGTGAAGCTGATGATGCACTTGATTCTTCCCAACTGATCAGACGGTGACCCGGTGCCCGAAACCAAGCTTTGTGCGGAGCTGCGGGGGAAAAGGCACGAGGGTTCAGATGTCTGGGAATGAAGGAGGGTAGGTGTTTGGGCTTTGGGCTCATGCAACACCAGTTATTTGTTCACGTTTACTTAAAACATGTTTTATTAACCTAATCGGTTGGAAAAGATTGCTCTTCTTTTTCGCAAACTACTCTGGATCCTGGATCAGTGGGCCCCGTCACTACGTCTATAAGCCCCTCGTATTCCACCTGTATTTCGACCTCCCAGGTGGATGCCCCGGCGAGGATCCTATAGGGCAAGCGGGTCCCACCGACCGAAAGAAAAACGATCCTAAAAGTCTGGCGGGTAATTGAGTCTTAACGAGCATTCGATGTAAATTACGGACAAAGCTGACGTCAAAGTCAAGATCATGTCCGAGAGCTCGACGAAAAGTTGGCATGATTTGGACTGATGAATGTCCACAATTGATCTTGACTTGTCGTCAATTAGGCCGTAATTAGGCATGGAATAATCATTAATCCTTGATGACTCAGTGTCATGCTGGGAGTCAGTGTATAATTTGTTCCAGTCAGAGCCGAAGTCAAGGCGCCGATCAATATCTTGGTCAAAGTCTGCGGCGGAAAACCGGCATGACTTCGACTGATTAGGGACCCGAAAGATATTGAGTCGGTATGCCGACAAAGGCTTGAAAGGAAAGGTCTATACACGTATGTGGCATGACACGTACCAAACTAAAAACCAACCGGGTCTCGGACAAAGTGTGTCACGGACAGGTGCATGGTCGACACGAGGCTCCATGGGATGTTTGGGTAGTCCTGTGCTTGCACCGAGAGGCGTAATAAGACCAAACGGGCCGCGACAAGGATTTCTCCGGGTTAGGGACGTAGTGTGCAGTGTAAGGTCACGTGCGCGTAGTGTGCAAGCAGTCTATCTTCTTTTTCTGAGTAAAATAGAAATTTTTTATGTGTCTTAAAAAGTATGATGCATGATTTTCTTTTTGAAAATTTTCTCTTTTTTTTTTTGAAAATCTTTTTTTTTTGAATTTTTTTTTTTGAATTTTTTTTGAAAGTAAATGCACACATAAGCACATAAACATAAAAATTCCGACAGTTAGGGACATGATTCCGACAGTCAAAATTTTGACTTTTTCCGAGGCGGCCAAAACAACACGAAAACGTGTAAAAATCAACACACACAACAAATGATTTTTAATGCCGGGACGGAAGCTTGACCCTCAAAAGCTTTTCTTTTTTTTTTGAAAACGATGATACCAGTACGTGGGATTGTTAAACCACAATTTATCCCCGACTCGTGTTAGGAGGCGATAACGGGAAGTTTAATGGTTTCCACCAATATACCAAATATCATTTTTTTTTTAGAAAAAGCTTATTTATTCCCCAGCGGAGTCGCCACTGTGATGTACCCGATTTTTTTTTGAAATCAAACGGAGTCGCCACGCCATTTTTATTTTGAGGGCCAAAACTTTGAAAAATGCCCGAGATCAGAAATTTAGGTTCGGAGGTCACGTTACGCGCCGGGAAGGACGTTAGTGTGCACCCGGCGCGCCTCGTAAAACGAGTCTTCCAAACATTTGAAATCCTTTGTTGTGTGTGTGTGTGTGTGTTTTGACCAAAATGAATTGAAAATGAGAAAAACAAAAATGGGGAACTCTTTATAATACTTTGAACAATCCCCAAGATTTTTGGTATGATTTTTGGATTGAGTCTTGGCACTCAAAAGATTTTTGGATTTGAAAAGCAATTCTGCCAGAATGAAAGAAGGCAGTTGACCCTTGACTTTGAAATGGACTTAAAGGCTTCAAAACCTCAGAATCTGGGGAAAGTCCGAGAATGAAAGTTGCTTAAAACACCCTAAATAGGGTTTCTGAAAAGGAACTATCCATTTTTGAAGTAATTTGAGGGGTCAAAACCTTCTGGAAATCTCAGATGTGAAATCTGGATTTCCAGAAGCTGATGAACTGTTCTCTAAAAGAAAAATTGAAAAAAGGAGTTTTACTCACTCAAAAAATAAAATAAAAATATGTCTGGAAAGCTCTGGATGTTGGATACAAAAAGTATTTTGTAGTCAACACCCAATTCCAAGTTTTACTGGATCCAAAAAATAGGAAAATGGACTGAGGTCTCAGAACAATGCTACTGGACAGCAAGATGTTCTTGAGGGAAAATGTGATTTTTGGGGGACTTGCATCTATGTTCACCCCATTTTCATCCCTAGACTTGATACCACTACTTTTTGTTAAGTGGTTATCATATTCAAGTCATCCTTGGGGAATTTATGGGGTTTAAACATGTCCTTTGCAAAGGGAAAGGGGATATTTTGTAGAAATGAAATTAAAGAGACAAATCAACTAGAGATTTAAAATGTGGACCATTTGAGATGGTCATTCATGAAGATGAACTTCAAGATGACCATCTTAGGTCAAGACTCAAGTTAAATTAGACATAAAGCAAATCCAAATAAGAAGAACAAGATGAACAAGAAGTTAAAAGGGAGTTTTAGGGTTTAGAGAAGGAGGGCTTTACCAATGGTGACACCCTATCTTCCTAGGCTTGGAATTTGACTTGAGGAGTATCAAGATTTGGTGTTTGGCTTGAGGAGTATCAAGGTTTGGTGTTTGGATTTGTGTTTGGAGTGAGATTGGGAAAGATTCAAGAGAAAATGGTGGCAATCTAAGGATTCCCACTGTTTTCTCCCTATTTTTCGCCAAAGTGCAGCTTCTATGAGCAAAGTGTCTTGTGTAAACTGAGAGAGGAGGGTTTAATTTATAGCCCTCTGTGATTTACATAGATGTCCACGCGGAGGGGTTCGTAAGCGTGCCTTTGTTCATCCGCTGCTGATCTTGGCTTTTTGGACAGGAGGAATATTATTCAAAAAATTACAGCAGTTTGTTTTTCAACTTGCCTAATTCGGATTTTTCCAATTTCTTTTGCTTTTTGAGATTCTTTTCTTGGTTTAACTTTAAATGGCAATGCCCACTTTACCCTTGCTTTGTTAGAAAGGTTAGGGATGTTAGGAATTGTTAGGAATGTTATAACTTTCGTTAATTTTCTAACGAAAATACTAACGGCTCAAATTGGAGCACTTACACTCTTCATCTCTATTTACTGCAGAACAGTGGAATGCTTTAGCCGATCTTGTTGGTAATACACGTATTTCGGATAATCGTCTTCACCGTACATTTAATACATCTTCTTGGATCATAGATACGGGGGCTTCCAATCATGTGACCGGAAACGCTGCTTGTCTCTTTGATTCTTACTCTATACAAGCTTGCCCTGTCAAGCTTTCTAATGGCGCTTCAGTTTTTGCTCATATAGAGGGCTCTGTTCGCTTAACAGACACCCTTGTTCTTCATCATGTTCTTTACATACCAAATATAAACTGCAGTCTTCTTTCTGTTTCTCAACTATCCGATGATATTCATTATACTGTGTGCTATACAGGACCAGTCGAGGAACATGATTGGAACGGGTGTTAGGCGGGATGAACTCTACTACTTTGGAGGCGCTCCTTCTGCTTGTCACGTCTCAGTCAATAATTCATCTGCTTTGCTCGAGTTGTGGCACAACCGTATGGGACATCCTTCTGAAAAAGTAGCGAAGCTTCTTCCTCCGGTCTGTCATCTGCCTGGTAGTCTTGATCAACCTTGTGATGTTTGTTTTCGTTCGAAACATTCTGGAGATAGTTTTCCTATTAGTGAGTATAAGTCTACTAGAATCTTTGAAAAAGTTCATTCTGACTTGTGGGGTCCTTACACTCATGTTTCCTCATGTGCGGTTCATTATTTCTTGACTTTTGTAGATGATTACTCGTGTGCTGTTTGGATTTATTTATTAGTTGATAAAATGGAAGTTTTTCGTATGTTTATGGCCTTTGTTGCAATAACGACAGTTTTCTCAACAAATAAAAATTGTCCAATTTGACAATGGCACCGAGTTTAACTGCTTGTTTGATTATTTTCTCCTCTGACATTCTATTTCAAACCTCTTGTGTCGGCACTCCCCAACAAAATGGGCGTGTCGAACGAAAACACCGTCATATTCTAAATATTGCTAGAGCCTGACGGTTTCAAGCCCATCTTCCCATTTATTTTTGGGGCGAAGCGGTCCTTACCGTTGCTCACTTGATCAATCAAACCCCTTCCCCCTTGTTAGATAATAAAACTCCCTATGATATCTTGTTTGGCAAAGCGCCTGTCATGACTCTAAGCCTAGGCACAGTATTGGTCACACGTGAAGCACGTGAGGTTGGGTATGCCTTGCATATCATCCTTGGTTTGTTGACATTTGATTGCTTACGTGTTCATTTTGAGTCATTTTGTTGCACTATGTGAGTTTTAGATGTTATAGATTGATTTAATGTTATAATGTCTAAATGTTGGAAATGAGAGAAGTTGTGTAGTTCTTTGTCAACCCTTGAAACTTGATGGAAAGTGTTACAAAAATTATCAAGGTGCTTAAGTGTAATTGCAAGTTTAAGGTAGTGATGTGTTGCATTTTGATCTTGGAGGAGCTTTTGTGTAAAAGTGTTATATATATCTCTTTAAAGCTTCTCCAAGAAGCTAAAAACTCACCTCCTCATCTCTCTATCAGTTCCTACGTTCTTGAAGCTTCCCAAAACCCTTGTTTAACTTCTAAAATTCATAGAAATTCAGTCCTTGATTTGTTGTTGATTCAAACTTGGAAATTCTGCTAAGGGAAGGGTGTTGAGCAAGAAGAATTGATTTTCTTTCTCTTCTATTTTGATAATCCTTGGTAAGTTGTTATGGCTCCTTTCTATTCATGTGCTTTAATGATGTTGTCCTGAGCTTATGATGTGGTTTTATCAAGTTTGTAGTTGGTAAAATTGTTAACCATGAGCTGAAAGTGAGCAAAGAGAAAGGTGGTAAACCATGGTGTTAATCACTTGGTAAAGGGGGGTGTTATTGTGATGATGCCCGATTTTTGAAATCAAACGGAGTCGCCACACCATTTTTATTTTAAGGGCCAAAACTTTGAAAAATGCCCGAGATTAGAGATTTGGGTTCGGAGGTCACGTTACACGCCGGGAAGAACGTTAGTGTTCACCCGAAGTGCCTCGTAAAACGAGTCTTCCAAGCATTAAAAACCATTTGTGTGTGTGTGTGTGTGTGTTTTGGCCAAAATAAGTTCAAACTGAAAAGTAAAAATTGAGGACTCTTTGTAAGACTTTGAACAAATCCCTTGATTTTTGGTGTGATTTTAGGGTTGAGTTTTGGTACTCAAAAGACCTTTCGAAGTTGAAAACCAATTCTGCCAGAATGAAAAAAGGCAGTGGACACTTGATTTTAAAATGGGTTTAATGGCTTTAAAACTTCAAAATCTGGGGAAAGTCCGAGAATGAAAGTTGTTCAAAACACCTTAAATAAGGTTTCTGTAAAATAACTTTCCCATTTGGAGATGATTTGGTGGACCAAAACCTTCTGGAAATCTCAGATATGAAATCTGGATTTCCAGAGACTGATGAACTGACTTTTAAAAGATAATTTGAAAAAGGGAGTTTTACTCACGAAATAAATAAAGTAAAAATATTTCTGGAAATCTATGGATGTTGTCTACAAAAAGTGTTTTGTAGTCAACACCAAATTCCAAGTTTATGTATGTCCAAAAAATTAGACCATGGACAGAGGTCTTAGAGAAAGGCTACTGGACAGCAACTTTCTCTTGAAGAAAAACATGATTTTAAAGGGGGTTTGGCATCCATGCTTGTCCCCATCTCCTTAGGCTTTGATTAGTAGTCACTAGACATTTTAGTGGTGATCTACTAGATCAAGCCATCCTTAGGGTACATTAGGACTTAAGCATTTCATTTGCTTGGGAAGGGGAATTTTATCCTTGAAAATGAAGATTTGATGTATGAAAATGATTTTTAGGGTTTTGAAAATGTGTTTGCAAGTAAGTAAAGACACTTTGAAAAGAATGTTGATCCTTGTAGAGGATCATCCATGGAGATGAACTTCCATGATGATCCTCTTGGATCTAAGGCAAGAAATGAACAAATTACATCTTTAAAGTTTGAGATGCATGCATGGATGAGAGAGATTTAGGGTAGGGAGAGGGAGGTTATACCTATCTTTCCTTGTGTTTGTGTTTGAATGAATTCAAGGCTTGAATGTGTTTAGGGTTTGAATGTGTTTAGGGCTTGTGATTAGAGTTGGTCAAAGAGAAAACAAGTAGATAACAATTAAGTCCTCCATGTTTTCTCTCTAATCCTCCTCTTAAGGGGTGATTGAAGCTTGGGCTTGTGTGTGAATGGGAGTGATTTGAGAGTATTTGGAGTGAGTGGGATTTGGGAAAGATTCAAGAGAAAATGGTGGCAATCTAAGGATTCCCACTGTTTTCTCTCTATTTCCTTGAGTCTTTGTTCGTGAGTGAATTGTGTTGTGTAAACTGAGAGAGGAGGGTTCAATTTATAGGCCACTGTGAGGAGCATTCCGATCCGCGCGGATCTGATTGACGCGTGCCCTGGTGCATTAAATGCTGCTCCAGGCTTTTGACAGGAAGAATATTATTCAAAAATTCAAACTGGTTGCTGTTTTTCAGCTTGCCAATTCGGGTTTTTTACAATTCTTTTGCTTTTTGAGATTCTTTTCTTGGTTTATCTTTAAATGGCAATCCCTACTTTACTCTTGCTTTGTTAGAGAAGTTAGGAATTGTTAGAAATGTTAGGAATGTTAAAACATTCGTTAATTTTCTAACGAAAATACTAACAACTCAAATTGGAGCACTTACAGTAGCCCCTCGGCGACGGTGCTTTTGAAGGAAGCGGGGTCATCGATAAGAGTAAGGCTCCATATTTGACAGGATGATCAAGTGATCGAGTGGCTGAACCTAGCGATAGGCTACCTATGTATCCCGAACGGGAATCAAGCCGGTCGTAGTTCGGGTCTTTGACCCTGGAGTGACTGTTTTAGGATGTCAACCTGGCGAGTTCTGCAGTCGTTTGCTGAAAGAAACTCTGCTAGGGATAAGAGATGACCATTTTGGTCTGGTGGCTGAAATTGTGTGTCCGCTCTGCTGGGGATAGGAATGACCATTTTCGGTCTGATGGCTGAACCTAGTGATAGGCTACCTACGTATCCTTAAGAGGAATCAAGCCAGTCGTAGTTCGGGTCTTTGATGTCGACCCTAGAGTGACTGTTTTAGGGTGTCAACCTAAGATTGGACTATTTTTGGGAAGTCACCCTATGATTTGACTATTTTTGGGAAGTCGCCCTATGATTTGACTATTTTTTGGGAAGTCTCCCTATACCTTGACTATTTTTTTGGGAAGTCGCCCTATGATTTGACTATTTTTGGGAAGTCTCCCTAAGATCTGACTATTTTTGGGAAGTCACCCTATGATTTGACTATTTTTGGGAAGTCGCCCTGTGGCTTGACTATTTTTTGGGAAGTCGCCCTATGATTTGACTATTTTTGGGAAGTCGCCCTAAGATTTGACTATTTTTGGAAAGTCGCCCTAAGATTTGACTATTTTGGGGAAGTCGCCCTATGATTTGACTATTTTTGGGAAGTCACCCTAAGATCTGACTATTTTTGGGAAGTCGCCCTAAGATTTGACTATTTTTGGGAAGTCGCCCTAAGATTTGACTATTTTTGGGAAGTCACCCTAAGATCTGACTATTTTTGGGAAGTCGCCCTGTGACTTGACTATTTTTTTTGGGAAGTCACCCTAAGACTTGACTATTTTTTGGGAAGTCGCCCTAAGATTTGACTATTTTTGGGAAGTCGCCCTAAGATCTGACTATTTTTTGGAAAGTCGCCCTGTGACTTGACTATTTTTTGGGAAGTCGCCCTAAGACTTGACTATTTTTGGGAAGTTGCCCTGGTAATGGTTTCAGTTTGTCGAATTAGGGGTTGATTGCGATTTATCGCTTTACTCGTGTTGTGTGTGATAGCGTTTTAGGTGCCCCAAACCTTAATGATGGCGTCTTAGGTGCCTTGAACCTTAATGATGGCGTCTTAGGTGCCTCGAACCTTGATTATGGCGTCTTAGGTGCCTCGAACCTTGACAAAGAGTGATCTGGAGGTATCAATTTGTTTTGAAACGATTTCCTTCGATGTTCGTATCCTTTCGTTGGGGACAGACTCCGAGGGGATAGACAGTCTTTTGGTGGACTTCATTTGAAGGGATCGGTCTTACGTTTGCTGCCGGAGGTGAAAGAGACGGAATTCCGTTGGCCTTCGTCAGGGATGAACCTAAGTTGAGGTTTAGTTCTATTGTATGAACCTAAATGAGGGCTCAGTTCAGGAGTATGAACCTAAATCGAGGTTGAGGGAGACTATTTGAGGGCATTCTCGCAGGGGAAGATTAGAGCTTACGATGATTATCGGGGAAAAGGGTGACCGTGTTGGTCAAGCGGCTGGACCTATGGTAGGCTGCTTACGTATCCCAAGTGGGAATCAAGCCTGGACGTAGTTCGAAAACTGCTGGGGATGGTCTTTGATGGTTTGACGGTATTTGGGAGTCACCCGAGGTTTGACTGTTTTTGGAAAGTCGCCCTAAAATTTGACTATTTTTGGGAAGTCACCCTAAGACTTGACTATTTTTGGGGAGTCACCCTAAGATTTGACTATTTTGGGAAGTCACCCTAAGATTTAACTATTTTTGGGAAGTCACCCTAAGATTTGACTATTTTTGGGAAGTCGCCCTAAGATTTGACTATTTTTGGGAAGTCGCCCTAAGATTTGATGATAATATTCTTTTAGAAAAGTAGTTGACTAAGATATGCTTTCATACCTGTGCGTGCTTACTGTAGCCGCCTGGAAGGACCGAGGCTACGGGCGATGTTGATGAAGAGTTGTTGGGTTGCCGTTCGTGGACGGTTTTAGCAGCGACGATTTGCTGTCTTTGGAAGCATTTTGACCTGAAGGAGGAGTTTGGTTGAGTCTGCATCTTGCTGGTGATCGTCAACCTTGTAGAAGTTGTTGAGCTTGTCTTCACATTGGGACTTCTTGCTTTTGAGAACTTGGTGTCTCTGACCGATTTGCATTTGAGAACTTGGCGTCTCTAACCGAATTGTATCTGAGAACTTGGCGTCCCTGACCGATTTGCATTTTGAGAACTTGGCGTCCTTGACCGATTTGCATTTGAGAGCTTGGCGTCCCTGACCGATTTGCATTTGGGAACTTGGCGTCCCTGACCGTATTGTATTTGAGAACTTGGCATCCCTGACCGATTTGCATTTGAGAACTTAGCGTCCCTGACCGATTTGCATTTGAGAGCTTGGCGTCTCTGACCGTATTGTATTTGGGAACTTGGCGTCCCTGATCGATTTGCATTTTGAGAACTTGGCGTCCCTGACCGATTTGCATTTGAGAGCTTGGCGTCTCTTACCGTATTGTATTTGGGAACTTGGCGTCCCTGACCGATTTGTATTTGAGAACTTGGCGTCCTTGACCGATTTGCATTTGAGAGCTTGGCGTCTCTGACCGTATTGTATTTGGGAACTTGGCGTCCCTGACCGATTTGCATTTTGAGAACTTGGCGTCCCTGACCGAATTGTATTTGAGAACTTGGCGTCCCTGACCGATTTGCATTTGAGAGCTTGGCGTCTCTGACCGAATTGTATTTGAGAACTTGGCGTCTCTGACCGATTTGTAGACACTGGAGGCGGTCTTCATATGTTTGTGAATGTTGGGGGTTGTTTTCACCAAGTTGCAGACGCCGGAGCTTGTCTTTGCCAAGCTATAGACATGGGGGCTATCTTTGCCAAACTGTAGATGCTGGAGGTCGTCTTCATCTATTTGTGGACATTGGAGGTCGTCTTTGGTGGAGACCATTCTCACTGCGGAGAGGCTTCGGGTAGTGATGGAAAACTGGTCTTTCGTGCTTGAATTGCTACATTTGTTAGTAGAGGGACAAATGCACATATGACATTCATGATGATGGTTGCATGCATAGAATCAAAATGATTATGAGAACATCAGTGCATATGTTCGCGAGATGATGCATTTACTTGCTTTTGGAGATGCACTTAGCCTAAGCTTTTGGCAGGAAAATTATGACTTAGGATTGTTCCTATTGATTCAAGTTTTGTGCATGCTACATGAGCCCTGGGGAGATTTTTGTGGGAATGCATGTGGTGAGAGGGTTTGTATTGGGATGTATGTGTCTGAAAACTGTTTGGAACAGATTTTGAGCAAGTGGGGGGTTAGAGTCCTCGATCGCGATTTAAACAGCGGTTGTTAATGAGGTTTTGTTAACAGTATCACATGGACCTCAATTTTGATGAGATTGGATTCAGATCCCGGGTCTTGGTTGAAATTTTCCCTCTCAATCTTGGTCATTCGAAGCTGATGCCGACGTCGATATGAGTGAAACTTTTTTCATTTGGGTGAGCCGTGACTTGGCCGAAACCTTGTTCGGAGAATGATTTGATGAAATTGCTAATGCCGGGTGAAACTCAGATCTTAGATTCCGACGCTACGGGAAGCTGCTATGTACCAAGTTCTGAAGCTGAAAATCTAGCTGTTGATGTGACTAGACCTTTCTTGTGACTTGATAAAATTCAGGTCCAGAGGACCGGCTTGGCAAAGTCCAGATTTCGAAGCAGTGACTTGGCGAAGCCTTAATCTTATAACCTCGTTGTGATTCTGACATAATTAGCAGAGTCCCAATCGGATTGGTAATGCAAAGCGATCCTGAAGATGATCTGATAAAGATCGGATCTATTTCGTAGTGAAGAACCCAATGCGGACCCAAAGATGACTATAGAAGCCCCAGCTTGAAGAGCTGATACAGGAGAACCTGGGAGAACCGCTTAGCAAAGCCCCAGCGTGAAGAAACTCAGAGCAGTCTTATTGCAGACAGAGTCATCTTGTGACCACGGAGGCAACCCATTATTTCAAACTTTAGTCAACCAGTCGCTGGACAAGACTCATAAGTGTTTACGTGCAGGGGCATGTCTTTTGAAAGGTGGGAATGTCTCCCGAATTTGTGTATGACACTCTCGCTTTTGGTTTGACTCTTTTGAGAGAGTATAAGCATCACAAGGTGTGGAAAAGTGTATGGAAGCCCCTGCTGACAGAAAGACAGTGTTTGGCTCTATTTCCCTATGATGGAGAGAGAGAAGACTTGTCGAGACACTTGAAAACTTGTTTTATTCGTGATGATCACAAGGCTGCTTAAAACCCTTTGTTAATGTTCGGGTTATTCAACCCCTAAATCTGATATGAACAAATATTTTGATTAATCACAAGGAGAAAGCCAACTGATATCGAGAATCAAGCTCGGAAAGTGTGTAGGGACGATCCTTGATGAGACCGGATTTTTTTTTCGAGATTTGTTTGTGATTTCGACCGGACCAATTATGGTTGCCTACGTTCCCTCCATTATGAAGAGCTCAGGTCGCCGTAGTTCGGGCTTAGCCCGATTGAAGAGAGAATGAATGTGAAAGTTCGAGATTTTGAGGTCCTTTGAGGATTTTGAGGATTGGAGATTCGAATAACATATCCCCTTAGAGTGTCCATGAAAGACACGGATGCGGAGCCCCAATGGGACATCCACGGCAAGTGTTTGTGGAGGAGAAATGAAATATGCTCACATGAAATGTCGAATGAATCAGATTTGAATTTGCACAATCTTTGATTGATGATTTTGAATCAAGATGGATTAGATTCCAATTTAAGCAAGCAATGAAGCATCAAATTGATTTAGATCTTAAAGATATTACGGTGAAATTGCTATCCGATAGGAATTACAGCTGGGTTTCCGGGCTTCGATCGACCATCGGGTGATTTGGGAAATTATGACCTCTTAAGATGAGAGGTCGGCTGGGCCTTTTACTGACTGAACCTCTAAAGATGAGAGGTTGGCTTGCAGGGATGTGTTTGGGAAATCTACGGTGATGAAGATTGATTGCCTCTAAGAAGGAGAGGTCAGATTTTGACTTTGGCCAAAGGCGAGGGTAATGGTAATGGGAATATCCTCTAAAAGCGAGGGTGGCTTGGGATTGATTTAAGGTAATGGTGAGAGGAAGTCCAGGCCGTCGAGAACTTTTGAGAATCTTCGAGAATTCAGGCTCCTTTTTGATCATTGGTTAGCTTCTTGAGGAGTCGGGGACTTTTACTGAATTGCGAGGATCGACAGTCCTTCTTTTTTTTGAAGCTTCTTTTGCTTGAGCTTTTTTTTTTTTTTTTGATGACTTGGAAAGCCTCCTGAGAAGTTGAGGATTATCTTTGTCCTTCCTTCATGCCTTGAGATATTTTGTGCATCACCGACTCTCGAAGCTAACTTCTTGGGCTTGCTTGGACTTTCTCTTAGTAAGGAGCAAAAATGATGGCTAAACTGGTTTTCAAAACATGTCGATCTTGAAATGAAAGGGTATTGTTTAGTGAGGGTGAGGTAATGGCTTCCCTAGAGTGAAAGGCTTCGACCGTAATCCCTACCGGATTACCTAAACAAAATTAAGTCTTCATTGCTTGCTTAAGCTTTAAATGAGAAAAGATCCATGCAAATTCATCGAGCAACGAGATGATGATGATGAAAGGGATGTGAGCACATGAGATGCAAGATGGGGAGTTGGTAAGCCCCAATTTGAGAAGGATATCAATTGACTTTCTCACTCCAATTAATTTGAATATTAATCATTTCAAAGAATTAGTGGTTGAGCAGCACAAGTGATCATTTTGGATAAATCCATTTCAATTAAGTGTAACGTGGGTGCGCAAGTGATGTCTCGAGTCTAGCAAGAAAAGAAAAAGACTTATATAAAAGTTAGACATTTAACTACTATGTCCAAAATGGACTACAATGACAAATGTCCATGAAGGACTTAGGTGAAAGAGAAGTACTAGAACCTACGAAGGTTGACTAAAAAACTATTTTGGAGATAGGTAGCCCCTTGTCTTGCCGCTCTTTGCCGTTGGACCATGCATCTACTCTTCGACGCTGGAGATGGGAGCTATTGCAGATCTTTCCACCAGGATTTCTTTGGCAATCCCTTGCTTAATCCAGCCATTTTCATTGCCTCCGATGACCGGTTCATCGATCTCACAAAAGGGCGAGTCAAATTCCATTATGCCCACAAGTCTTGAATCACCAAACTCGACCATGTTGACGCTCATGTTGTTATTTCTAGGGAACGGGTTACTGATAGTATTGGGCCCTTCAGGCACCTCTAACTTCCCTTGCTCAATCAAACCTTGGATTGCCTTTTTCAGGGGGACGCAATCGTCTGTCAAGTGCCCATGGTACTGATGAAAGGCACAATGCTTGGAGGTATCCAAAGGAGCATTGGGGTTTCTGGGCTGATAATTTTCTAAAGGTCGGAGCAAACCTTCTTTTACCAAACCTCTGAAGATATCACTCAAAGGCATCCCAAAGTTTCTCAAGTCTTGGAGCCGGGATACGGACGCATCGGTTTCTTGGGAACAAAGGGAGTGGCATTGTTACAATCTGTCCCGAATAGGGGCCGGGCAGAGTCGTGTTGGAGGTGGAAAAAGCCCTGTATCCGTAGGTAGGTGCAACAACTTGCTGTTGATTGTGAGCCCTCTCAAATTTAACCCCGGAATTAACCATTGCACGCAAGTCCGCGTAGGGGAAGTGACTGAGGGAAGTTCTCAAATGAGGTTTCAGGCATGACCGAAAGATGTCCAATTGTTCCTCTTCAGAGGGAGGAATTGCCATTTCGCTAAGTTACAAATTCCAACGCTTGTAAAAATCCCCGATGTTCTTGTCTGACGCCGCACCGTTGTCTGCAGATCAACTCTATTTGTTTCCCATTCCAAGTTAGCTTTGTACTTCTCTCGTGAAATCACTAGTGATCTCGGTCCCATGTGGCCCCCGGCCTCGGGTTTTAAGCGGAAGAACCATTTCAAAGCCCCCGACTTCAAAGATAGATCAAGTAGTCGGCCAACCGCCGGTTTGTGCATCCCTTAGCTTTCATTGCCAAAGTGTATGTATCCAGTGAGTTTTCGGGCATGCGCCCCATCAAACAGATCTAGATTAGGCATCACGAATTTGTGGGGTAGGGGCACAATGGAGTCCGGGTCCGTAGGCCTAAGGCGACTTCTTAGCGGTCAATTCAAGAATCTGCGCTTTCATTTCCTTATGTTGTTCCATGAACCAGGCCGATGAGGATCTTGTGGTGGAACCATGGCGTTCAATCCAAGGATCGAGCAAGAGTGAGGAGTTACCACCGGCGGCACACCGGTGGAAGGGATACCATACTCCGGGCATAGGTGAAGACCTGTCCTTGGCCCAAATTACCCTGGGGAATGTAGGTAGGAGCTTGGGCAAAGGGATAAAACCCAGCGGCTTGCTGTTGGCTTCCCATTGGCAGAGAAGGTGGAGGCAGACCTGAGGTAGCCGGATAGCTCGGGTTCCCGGAGTGAGACCCATAAGTAGGCTTAGATGCGGGCTGCTGTCCCCGGTTATTGAATTGCATGGCCGGGCCGTGGCGATGGTGTATAACCCGGGGGTACTGTGGTCCCGGTAATTCCGATGAAACCGGGATGGAGGTTTGCAACCCATCGAACCCTGAGTGAGAAATGGGTTTGTGAAAGCTGTGTTAGGAGCGGCTGAGCTAGCATCATTCTGAGGAAGGGCTCCTGACTGTTGTCCTGGACCAGACTGTGGGGGCATTCCAAACTGTTGCTGTGGCCTTTTGAACTGTTGCTGCGAAGGTCCGGATTGATCGGTTCCAAACTGAGGCGGGATTCCAATTAGCTGTGGCATTCCGAGGTAGCCCCAACCATGGGAAGACACTCCGTACTGATTTTGTCCCCACTGAGGAACTGCGAACTGATTTGTGCCGTCAGGCTGCATGGATCCGTGGTCTCGTGGTTGGGAGCCGGGCCGACCTGCAGACCGAGAAGCATGGGTTCTGGTAGTGGTACCATAGGAGGTGGGTGGTGGCATCCTGGAGTAATCAGGGCGACTGAGAGTGGGATTGGCATCCTCTTCTTCTTCCACGGTGAAGGTGCCATCGGGATTAAGGCTGGCGGCCAAATCATGGCTCTTAATAGCCTCCATAAGGCTATTCAAATTCGTGCTTCCCTGTCGCAATCTCATCTGTTCTGCTAACTGATTCCACTGCTGTTCTGTCTGAGGGGTCCCGGGAGGCAGAGTGACGTTGTCCCCATCATTACCAGCTGATGCAGACATTCTAAAACCCGGAGTCGGTGAAGCTAACGACGCGCTTGACTCTTCCCAACTGATCAAACGGTGACCCGGTGCCCGAAACCAAGCTTTGTGAGGAGCTGCGGGGGAAAAGGCACGAGGGTTCAGATGTCTGGAGATAGAAGGAGGGTAGGTGTTTGGGCTTTGGGCTCATGCAACATGCAGTTATTTGTTCTTGTTTACTTAAAACATGTTTTATTAACCTAATCGGTTGGAAAAGATTGCTCTTCTTTTTCGTAAACTACTCTGGATCCTGGATCAGTGGGCCCCGTCATTACGTCTATAAGCCCCTCGTATTCTACCTGTATTTCGACCTCCCAGGGTGGACAGCCCCGGGCGAGGGTCCTATAGGGCAAGCGGGTCCCACCGACCGAAAGAAAAATGATCCCAAAAGTCTGGCGGGTAATCGAGTCTTATCGAGCATTCGATGTAAATTACGAACAAAGCTGACGTCAAAGTCAAGATCATGTCCGAGGCTCGACAAAAAGTCGACATGATTTGGACTGATAAACGTCCACAATTGTTCTTGGCTCGTCGTCAATTAGGCCGTAATTAGGCATGGAATAATCGTTAATTCTTGATGACTCAGTGTCATGCTGGGAGTCAGTGTATAATTTGTGCCAGTCAGAGTCAAAGTCAAGGCGCCAATCAATATCTGGTCGAAGCCCGTGACGGAAAACCGGCAGGACTTCGACTGATTAGGGTCCCCGAAAGATATTGACTTGGTATGCCGACTAAGGCTTAAAAGGAAAGGTCTATACACAGACAGGGCATGACACAGACCAGACTAAAAACCAACCGGGTCTCGGACAAATTGTGTCACGGACAAGTGCATGGTCGACACGAGGCTCCATGGGATGTTTGGGTAGTCTCGTGCTTGCACCGAGAGGCGTAATAAGACCAAACGGGCCGCGACAGGGATTTCCCCGGGTTAGGGACGTAGTGTGCAGTGTAAGGTCACGTGCGCGTAGTGTGCAAGCAGTCTATCTTCTTTTTCTGAGTAAAATAGAAATTTTTCATGTGTCTTAAAAAGTATGATGCATGATTTTTTTTTTGAAAATTTTCTTTTTTGATAAATCCTCTTTTTTTTTGAAAACTTTTTTTTTTGAAATTCTTTTTCTCTTTTTTTTTTGAATTTTTTTTGATTTTTTTTTGAACTCTTTTTTTTTTTGAAAGCAAATAACACATAAGCACATAATTCAAACTTCAAGGCAACGGGTCCGATAGTCAAAATTTTGACTTTTCCGAGGCGGCCAAAACAACACGAAAATGTGAAAATCAACACACACACAACAAATGATTTTAAATGCCGGGACGGAAGCTTGACCCTCAAAAGCTTTTTTTGAAAACAATGATACCGGTACGTGGGATTGTTAAACCACAATTTATCCCCGACTCGTGTTAGGAGGCGATAACGGGAAGTTTAATGGTTTCCACCAATATACCAAATATCATTTTTTTTAAGATAAAGCTTGTTTAGTCCCCAGCGGAGTCGCCACTGTGATGATGCCCGATTTTTGAAATCAAACGGAGTCGCCACACCATTTTTATTTTAAGGGCCAAAACTTTGAAAAATGCCCAAGATTAGAGATTTGGGTTCGGAGGTCACGTTACACGCCGGGAAGAACGTTAGTGTTCACCCGAAGTGCCTCGTAAAACGAGTCTTCCAAGCATTAAAAACCATTTGTGTGTGTGTGTGTGTGTGTTTTGGCCAAAATAAGTTCAAACTGAAAAGTAAAAATTGAGGACTCTTTGTAAGACTTTGAACAAATCCCTTGATTTTTGGTGTGATTTTAGGGTTGGGTTTTGGTACTCAAAAGACCTTTCGAAGTTGAAAACCAATTCTGCCAGAATGAAAAAAGGCAGTGGACACTTGATTTTAAAATGAGTTTAAGGGCTTTAAAACTTCAAAATCTGGGGAAATTCCGAGAATGAAAGTTGTTCAAAACACCTTAAATAAGGTTTCTGTAAAATAACTTTCCCATTTGGAGATGATTTGGTGGACCAAAACCTTCTGGAAATCTCAGATATGAAATCTGGATTTCCAGAGACTGATGAACTGACTTTTAAAAGATAATTTGAAAAAGGGAGTTTTACTCACGCAAAAAATAAAGTAAAAATATGTCTGGAAAGCTTTGGATGTTAGCTACAAAAAGTGTTTTGTAGTCAATACCAAATTCAAAGTTTCTGTATGTCCAAAAAAAAATTAGACCATGGGCAGAGGTCTTAGAGAAAGGCTACTGGACAGCAACTTTCTCTTGAAGAAAAACATGATTTTAAAGGGGGTTTGGCATCCATGCTTGTCCCCATCTCCTTAGGCTTTGATTAGTAGTCACTAGACATTTTAGTGGTGATCTACTAGATCAAGCCATCCTTAGGGTACATTAGGACTTAAGCATTTCATTTGCTTGGGAAGGGGAATTTTATCCTTGAAAATGAAGATTTGATGTATGAAAATGATTTTTAGGGTTTTGAAAATGTGTTTGCAAGTAAGTAAAGACACTTTGAAAAGAATGTTGATCCTTGTAGAGGATCATCCATGGAGATGAACTTCCATGGTGATCCTCTTGGATCTAAGGCAAGAAATGAACAAATTACATCTTTAAAGTTTGAGATGCATGCATGGATGAGAGAGATTTAGGGTAGGGAGAGGGAGGTTATACCTATCTTCCCTTGTGTTTGTGTTTGAATGAATTCAAGGCTTGAATGTGTTTAGGGTTTGAATGTGTTTAGGGTTTGAATGTGTTTAGGGCTTGTTATTAGAGTTGGTCAAAGAGAAAACAAGTAGACACTACCAGAAACAGGTCATTTAGCGACGGAATTATCAGCGACGGACAGATTCCGTCGCTAAATAGCGGCGAAATATAGGCTTTAGCGTCGGAATATTTTTGGCGTCAAATTTAGCGACGGAATTTAATTCCGCCGCTAAATTCCGCCGCTAAAACGAATATTCCTCGAATATTCGTTTATTTTCGCCGCTAATTTGGCGGTTGATTTACCGACGGAATATTCCGCCGCTAAATCTTTATCAGCGACGGAATTATTCCGCCGGTGAAAATATATCATTTTTTTATTTTTTTATTTATCAGCGTCGGAAATATTCCGACGGTGAAATTAAAATATTTTTTATTTTTCTTTTTGAAATATTACACCGACGGAATATTTCCGACGCTAAATAATTAATTTTTTTTAATTTATTAGCGTCGGAAAAATTCCGACGGTGAAATTAAATGTTTTTTTTTATTAAACACCGACGGAATATTTCCGCCGCTGATAATTTAATATTTTTTTATTTATCAGCGACGGAAATATTCCGTTGCTGATAATAAAATGTAATTTTTGTTTATTTTTAGAACTAATTAACAAAATAACAAACTAAAAAACATTAAAATATCATAAATATTTATGATATTTTTGAAAAAATAAATAAATCATAAATATTTATTAATTTTAATTTTATAATGCCATTATTTTTATTTATATAAAATATGAAAGTTATTTTAAATTACTCTCAAAAAAATAAATATGAGTCAATAAATATTATTTTTGAAAAAATAAATAAATTCTAAACCCTAAACCTAATACCCTATATAATATACACTATACCCTACACTTATACCACTTATACTTATACCCTATACCCTATACCCTACACCCTATACCCTACACCCTATACCCTACACCCTACACCCTATACCCTATACCCTATACCATATACCCTATCAATGACAAGGACCGCTGCCCACAATGCAAGGGCGAAAAGGTTGTACAGGAGAAGAAGGTCTTGGAAGTGGTTGTGGAGAAGGGTATGCAAAATGGACAGAAAATTACATTCCCAGGAGAAGCCGATGAAGCTCTTGACACTCTTACTGGAGACATAATCTTTGTACTACAACAGAAAGAGCACCCTAAGTTCAAGCGAAAGGGTGATGACATATTTGTTGAGCACGCGTTGACCCCATCGAGGCATTATGTGACTTCCAATTTATCTTGACTCATCTAGATAAGGCGGCTCCTCATCAAATCCCAACTCGGAGAAGTTGTTAAGCCAGATCAATTCAAGGCAATAAATGACGAAGGGATGCCAATGTACCAAAGACCATCTCATGAGGGCAAATTATACATCCACTTCTCGGTCGACTTCCCAGATTCCTTGACTTCCGAACAATGCAAGGCCCTAGAGGGTGTGCTGCCTCCTAAGCCTTCATCGCAGATGACAGATATGGAGCTTGATGAGTGCGAGGAGACAACCCTTCACGATGTCAACATTGAAGCTTACGATGTAGATGATGACATGCACGGTGGGCGGGGGCCGAGAGAGTGCAGTGTGCTCACAGTAATGATGTGGGTCTTTGTTTTCTGGATATCTTAGTTAAGACTTATGAGACAACAATCTCCAGAGTGTTGTCTAATAGTTGGTTAGTTCCTAGTTTTGGACTAATTTTGTTTTTGTTTTATTTTGGATAAAAATTTAAAATTGTATGCAATTTACCAATTTGGGAATAGCTACAAGAACCCTTGCAATTCTTATATCTCTAACCCCCTACCCTAAACCCTAACCCTAACCCCTAACCCCTAAATTCCCTAAACCCTAAACCCTAAACTCCTAAACTCCTAAACCCTAAACTCCTGCCCTAAACCTCCCCAAACTCCTAAACCCTAAACCCTAACCCCTAAACCCCTAAACCCCAAACCCTAAACCCCTAAAACCCTAAACCCTAAACCCTAAACCCTAACCCTAAACCCTAACTCCCAACCCTAAACCCTAAACCCTAACCCTAAACCCCTAAACCCTAAACCCTAAATCCCTAACCCCCAAACCCTGGTCCCCTAAACCCTAACCCCTAAACCCTAAACCCTAACCCTAACCCTAAACCCTAACCCCTAAATCTCCCAAACCCCTAAACCCTAAAACCCTGGTCCCCTAACCCCTAAACCCTAACTCCCTAAAACCCTAAACCCTAAACCCTAACCCTAACCCCTAGCCCTATCCCCCTAAAACCCTAACCCCTATAGCGTGATAAACAGATAGGTATAGTGGTATATTGTATAGTGGTATAGACAGGCATAAAGGTATGTATAGGTATAGTTGTATAGGGTATAGTGTATGTCAGATGTGGTGAAGAATGAAATAGTATACAATGACAGTGGTATGTGTACACATGTAATATATATTTATGGTGTATGGTGGTAAGGTATAATGGAATGTAAGGGTGCTGGTGGTGATGCAGATAGGTATGTAGTATGTGCAGTATAGTGGTATGTTGCATAGCCAGATAGGGTGGCATGCATGTGGCATGGGCCGTATACGTGACAGGTAGCGGGCATAGGTAGGTAGTGGTGGTATGTGCAGGTACAGTATAGGTATAGGCATATAGTGGGTATAAACAGATAGCAGATAACAGATAGTAGACAGTATGGCAATAGGTGTGGTATGTGGTATGTATGGGTATGTTAGATAGATATGTGGCATGGTGGTATGTAGGCATAAGGCATGTCAGATAGGTATACCAGATAGGTATAGTGGTATAGGTAAGGGGTATTGGTGTGGTATAGTGGCATGTGGCATGTGGCATATGTGTGGCATTAAACAGGTATAAATGTATAGGGCATAGTGTATAGGGTATGGGGTATATAAGGGTATGTAGGTATGTGGTATGGGTATATGACAGATAGTATAGCATGTAGTGGCATACAGTAAGTACAGGCACAGTGGCATGGTGGTATGCTGTGACATGTGGTATAGGCATGTATGTTGCATAGTGGCATAGTAAATGTGACAGTATAGTGGTATGTGTGTGGCATGTGGCATGTGGCATAGGTATACCGTATGGCGGCATGTGTGGCATATGTGGTATAGTGTATGTGGTATGTATATATAGGTATGTGGATATAAGGGTATGTAGGCATAGCTGGTATAATGGTATAAAGGTATGCTGTACAGTGTATAATGGCTGTATGTGGTATAGTGACAAGGTATTGCAGCATGTGCCAGTAGGTATAGTATAGCCAGACAGTGCATGTGGTATGTGTGGCATGTGGCATATGTGGCATGTGGCATAGTGGTATAGTGCATATAGATGGTATAGTTTGAGTGTTTTGGGGTTATGTCAGATGAAAATCTCAAGTTTTTTGCACAAGCATTAGGTGGCATAACAGATTAAAACTTTGAAAGTAGATTTAGCAACATCAAGAAATCCCAACTTCGCCAGGTGAAGCATAGTGCAAAAACCATAGGGTATGTCGGGATTTTCTTGCTTTCGATGTGGTATATTGGATAATAGTAAAGTCTACCATGGGGTATATGCCGAGAGTGTTTTGGGGCGTATCTGGTATTCTTCCAAATTTTGACATGCAGGTAAGTGAGGCATGTGGTATGAGGCCAAGAGCAACCCTGATAGCAAATCATCGCTACATTGCAAAGTAGACAGCGAGAGACGGAGATGTCTGGTAGAGTCGCTGAGAAATGATCCCGAAGTGAGGGTCGCAGGAGGCCTGAGGCAAGAAAGAGCAAGATCGTAGAGCTACTGCATCGATTGATCCACCCGCTCACACGATACCGTATGGCTGTGACGAGGTCCGACCGACTCTTTCAGCCAGACATACCTAGACCATAAGACCTCTGGACCTGAGGCTGAGAAGAGCAGAGATCTCGAGTTCGGAGCTGAACGAGTTCCTAGATACTTTAAGAAGACCTGTTAATATATTGTTAAATATGAGTTAGAAGCTTTATATTTATTTTAAGAAGATCTGTGTTGCTTTTAAGTTTGTAATTCAAATTTAGGGAATGATAATACGTTAATTACTTCTAAACTGTTAATATATTATGAAATTCAATAATTATTAACATCCCAATTTTGTTTCATCCGTCGATTAAATTGAGTGTACGTATAATATATGGATTGCAATGCAGGAGTGATGTCTGTTAACGATGATCGTAGTTGGATGTATAAGCGGAAGTTGCCGAATCAACGCGGTATCAATCCTGAAGTTTTATAGAGGGTCGAAGGGGTTTCGTTGAATTTGCTCAATTAAATAAAACCGGTCACATGGATAAGGATGGTAAGATTAGGTGTCCATGCGACAAGTGTTGTAATGTCAAGTATCTAAGCTTGATCGAGACTCTAAACATCTTTTGCATAACGGGTTTGAAGTTGGGTACAAACGGTGGACCAGTCATGGTGAGCTGAGATTGCGCACAAATGTTGCGAATAATCCCCCCGAGAATATTCATGTACCTCCCGAACCCGAACCTATTATTCAGGACAATGAAGAACCACCTTTGAATACTGGAAGATATGGTTAGGGATGCAAGCCTGTCCTTCCTTCGATTGGTCGAGAACCAACAGCAAGAACCAACCCTGCAAGCCAAGAAATTTATTGATGCTATGGACTCGCAAAAGAGAAGGTCTATCCAGTTGCCAGATTAGCGTGTTGGAGGCCGCGGCCGAGCTCCTTAACATAAAAGGCTGATTGCACATTAGCCACCGCTTATAATCATATCATGAAAGCAATTAAGCGGATGTTGCCGAAAGAGAATAAGATGGTTACAAACTTTTATGAGACAAAGAAGTTGGTTAGGCAGATTGGGCTATGTTATGAAAATATTGATGCGTGTAAGAATGACTGCATGCTATTCTACAAGGAAGATTCACAGAAGATAGAGTGTTCAATTTGCGGACAAAGTAGATATAAGCCAAATCGGAGGGGGAGTTCAAAACACAAGAAAAACAGACCACATAAGCAGTTGCGTTACATGCCGTTGATTCCAAGACTGCAACGCCTCTACGCATCTAAATCTACTGCAGAGGCAATGCATTGGCATAAGGAAAGTTTGCGTGAAGAGGGTGTGTTGATTCATCCCAGTGATGGGGAGGCATGGAAACACTTTGATGAGACTTATCCTGACTTTGCGTCTGAAGCAAGAAATATACGGTTATGCATCTGCTCTGATGGTTTCAATCCATTTGGTCCTGGGGCAAAATCTTACTCTTGTTGGCCGGTTATAGCCACTGTCTACAATCTTCCGCCCTGGTTGTGTATGAGTGATCCCTACATGTTCTTGTCGCTATTCATCCCCGGCCCAAACAGTACTCGGGAGGAACATTGACGTCTATCTCCGACCTTTGATGGACGAATTGAAGCAAACTTTGGGAGGATGGGGTCGAAACGTGGGATGCTTTCAAGCGAGAGAATTTCAGCATGAAGGCTGCGTTGATGTGGACAGCTTAATGACTTCCCCGCATATGGGATGTTATCGGGTTGGAGCACCCACGGGAAGTTGACCTGTCCGTATTGTATGAGTGACACAAAGTCTTTCACGCTCACGCACTCGGAAAACCATGTTGGTTCGATTGCCATAGACAATTTCTTCCTGAGGACCACCCATTCAGGACCCAAGAACGCGTTTAAAAAGAACAAGATTGACCATGATGAGGCCCCGATTCATTTAAGTGGTGACACGGTCTATGAGGAGGTATCTAGATTGCCCGATCCTCGGTGGGGAAAAATTTTTCGAAGACCAAAATACAAGGGTTTGGGACTACCCATAACTGGATCAAGAGGAGTATATTTTGGGAGCTGCCATACTGGAAAACAAATCTCATTCGACATAACCTTGACGTGATGCACATTGAGAAGAATGTATTCGATAATGTTTTTAACACGTTGATGGATTTCAAGAGAACAACTAAAGACAACGAAAAAGCTCGAAAGGACCTTAAGGAAATCTGTATGCGGCCGGCTTAGACTTGGTATACGTCAATGGTAAACCAGTTAGACCGATGGCTCAATACGTGCTTACAAAGGAAAAGAAGCTCCTCCTCCTGAAATGGCTCAAGGATTTAAGGCTTCCAGATGGTTACGCGTCTAACATTGGTAACTGTGTCAATGTAGAGGAGGGGAAAGTGCAGGGTTTGAAGAGTCACGATTGCCACATTTTGCTGGATAGGCTACTTCCGATTGTGACGAATGTCGAAAACGTCAAAAATAAAATTCCAACTCAACTATCTACAATTGATTTGTAAATAGGGTAAGTCGGGTCGAACCTCAGAGACACAAAATTTAAAGTGTAGTAATTACTGCTAGAACAAAAAGTTGTAACATGAAGAAGTTGTTTGGTTTGGTTTTGAACTAATTTGTTTGCAAAAATTAAGTAAATTTGATTGTAGAAGATTTCAATATTAAGGAGACTAATTCCCGGAATTGGCTTCACAAGTTATGCTCAAGGTTCATAATTCATCAATCAAAGTACACTTGGGGTTTTGTTCTTACGAAAATATGATTGGGACACTTTGGCGGGTGATTTGCAATTAAGTGTTTCTAACTAATCTACTCCCTTGGCCTGTTCATAGATTAGCTAGAAACCCATTGTAGAACTTAAGAACATAAAATAAACCACAATTCTTATGAATCTTTTGGCGAGGATTCAACAAATTGTGAAAATCAAGTCAAGTCTAATTTCAATTATGAATTTGGCGATTCACAATTGAAATTCCCAAATAATTCAAGAACAATTATGTGATCAAGATAAGTATTCTAAAATTCAATTAAAAGCAACTTGACAATCCCAAGTAATACAATGATAAAGATGAAAAATAAAACTTAAAACATAATTGTTACCTCCAATTCCAAGAATTTTCTCCTTATTATTGAAATCTCTTTTATAATCAATTTTACTTAATTTTTGCAAAAGCATTAGTTTTAAAAAGCAACAAATCCTTCACTTTACAAGCTTTTTGTTATAGCAGTAATTTTATACACTTTAAACTTCGTGTCTCGGTGGTTCGACCCTACTTACCCTATCTACAAATCAATTGTAGGTAGTTTGAGTCGGAAATTTTCTTTTGACGTTTCGACACTCGTCAAAATTTGGCGCCGTTGCCGGGGACTTGAAATTTAAAGTTGTTTTAATTATTTGCTATTGTGAATAATATTTTTGTGTATATATATATTTTTTTCTTTGTTTAGTGTTTTAACTTGGTGTCGCAGATTTGAATGTTTGGTCGTAGGTCACTACAACCCGATTTGTTACCAATTGACCACAACATTCATCGCGTCAACAAGAGGAAGCACCCGGAACCAAGTGATTCGGAAAGTGATTCGGTTTACTCTCAACAGTCCGAGATTTCCGATTCGGAAGAAGAAGTGAAAATGGCGGAACCACAAATGATGGGTGATTTTGCACGCCCGGTGATTGAACCATCTCCATCATGCATTGTGCTCCCACAAGCAGCAAGGAGTTACGAGTTGAAGAACCTCCATTTCAACATGCTCCCTTCATTTCATGGGATGGCGTCGGAAGACCCAATTACCTTCATGAGAGAGTTCTATAGCACCGTGCAAGGCTTTCCATTGGGGCAACTAACCGAAGAACAGTTGAGAATGAGGTGCTTTGCTTACACGTTGAAGGATGCTGCCAAGACATGGTTTATGGCACTTGCTCCGGCCTCTCTTAACACTTGGACGGAAGTCTACAACAAGTTCATGGCAAAGTTTTATTCTCACCAAAAGACGTCCGACTTGAGGTCCAAGATAATGTCTTTCAATCAAGAGCCGGGTGAAGCTTTTCATGAAGCTTGGGATCGATTCAAGATGTTGCTAGTTCAATGTCCTCATCATGGGTTTCCTTTAGCCCTCTTAAATCAGGCCTTCTATGATGGGTTGACTCAACAAGGTCAAGCCCAGGTGGATAATGCAGCCGGGGGTGCTATGGGTGAGAAAACTGCGGATGAAACAAGAGCCTTATATGAGAGACTTGGCATGAATTCGCAGCAGAAAAGTGTGAGAGGGGGAAGAAAAGGTGTCTATGAAGTTGAGTCCAATGATGTTCTAGCGCAACAAGTTTCGGCATTGACTACTCAAATGAAGAATTTCATGGGAATGATGACGGCTCAAAGTCAAGGTCAAAACCAAGGGCGAAATCAAGGAGAGGGAAGTTCGGGCACGAGTTGTGTAATTTGTAACGTGAACTCCCATGATATTATGGGATGCCCATTGAGAGACCAATTCCCGGAATTTCTTGAGCAAGCAAATGCAATGAACACTTTTCAACCAAGAGTGAGGAATGATCCGTTTTCCAACTCTTACAATCCGGGTTGGCGGAATCATCCCAATTTCTGTTGGGGAGGAAATCAAGCGGGGTCAATTTCGTGCAACAATACCAACCGCAAATGCAATGGGGCCTCAAGAATAAGGGCCTGCAAGGCCAAGTGTGGAGGAAACATTGCAGAAATTCATTCAAGCTGCTCAACAGAATCAAGTGATCATGGAACAACGAATGGGGAACCAAGAAGCTTCCCTGAAGAAGCTCGAAAATCAGGTGGGTCAAATTGCCGAGGCACTTCAAAAGCACAATCCGGGTACACTACCGAGTCAACCGGAACAAGCAAAAGCCGTCACCCTGAGGAGTGGTAAGACTCTTCAGGAGGTACACTCTTCTCCTTCTCCTATAGATAATAACAAAGTGAATGAGAGTGAAGTGGGGGTTGAGGAACGAGTTGAAGTGACTCCCGAGGAGAAACTTCCAACTCCACCTCTTAAGCCTTATGTGCCTCCTGTTCCTTTTCCCGGGAGATTGGTAAAGAATAAGGTCGAAACACAATTTAAAGAGTTGTACGACATGCTTTCTAAGGTGAATGTAAATTTGCCTTTGCTCAATGTAATCAAAAATATTCCTTCATATGCTAAATTTTTCAAGGAATTGAGCACAAATAAAAGAAAGTATGCCCCGAACGAAAAAATTGTGGTTTCGGACCAAGTTAGTGCTGTTTTTGAAAAGAATTTGCCTCCTAAGCTTAAAGACCCCGGTAGTTTTAATGTGATGATTTCTTTGGGGGACTCTAAGAAAGTGAGGGCAATGTTGGATTTAGGGGCTAGCATTAACTTGTTGCCTTATTCTTTGTTTGCGGAGCTTGGGTTGGGTGAACTAAAACCTACTACTATGACCTTGCAACTTGCGGACCGTTCGGTCAAATATCCAAAGGGAATAGTAGAAGATGTTTTAGTTCAAGTTGATAAATTAATTATCCCGGTTGATTTTGTGGTTCTTGATATGGAAAGAGATTCTAAAGATGTGAATGAGGTCCCTATTTTGTTGGGGAGACCTTTTATGGCTACCGCGGATGCGGTGATTAATGTGAAAGATGGAAGTTTGTCTTTGTTGTCATGGATGAAATTGTCAATTTCTCTATCTTTGATTCCATGAAAAAGCCATATGAGGTTAATGAGTGTTTGTTTTGTGATGTTGCTGAAAATCCTTTGTTTCTTGAGCCGGATGTTGAGGGCTCTTTTGTTTCCGAGTATGTGGATGAGTTAGTTATGGAAGGTGTTTTTGATAAAAATGAGGCGAGGGCCATTCTTGCGGAGATGGATGTTATGGAGGAAATTACTGAAAAGGTTCCTTTAGAATCTTTAGGTAATTTTAATCCTAAGCATTTGCCATCTATTGTCTCTCCTCCCGAATTGGATCTTAAACAACTTCCATCTAGCTTAAAGTATGCTTTTCTTGGTGCAAATGATTCTTTGCACATTATTATTGCTTCGGACTTAACAGAATTGCAGGAAAGAAGGTTGTTAGATGTGTTGAAGCGACACAAGTCCGCACTTGGTTGGAGCATTACGGACATAAAAGGAATAAGCCCAACCATGTGTATGCACAAAATCCATATGGAGGATGATGCCAAGCCAGTCCGGCAGAATCAAAGGAGGATGAATCCGCACATGCTTGAAGCGGTAAGAAAGGAAGTTTTGAAACTGTTGGATGCGGGTATTATCTATCCTATTTCCGATAGTAAGTGGGTAAGTCCTGTTCATGTGGTTGCTAAAAAATCCGGAATTACTGTTGTTAAGAATGAGGATAATGAGCTGTTGCCTACTAGAATGGTCACTGGTCAACGCATGGTTATCGATTACCGAAAGCTTAATGCGGCGACTAGAAAGGATCACTTTCCTTTGCCATTTATTGACCAAATTCTAGAGAGGCTGGCTGGTCAAGAGTATTATTGTTTCTTAGATGGTTTTTCAGGTTATAATCAGATTCCCATTGCTCCGGAAGATCAGGAAAAGACCACATTTACATGCCCTTTTGGAACATTTGCATATCGGAGGATGCCCTTCGGTTTATGCAATGCTCCTGCTACATTTCAAAGGTGCATGATGTTGATCTTTTCCGAGATGATTGGTAAGTTTGTTGAGGTATTTATGGATGATTTTTCATTGTATGGTAATTCATTTGATGCATGCTTAGATAATTTGACTTTGGTTCTCAAAAGATGTTGTGATACCAATTTAACTTTAAGTTGGGAAAAAAGTCATTTTATGGTTAAGCATGGAATTGTGTTGGGTCATTTGGTGTCAAGAAAAGGGATTGAAGTTGACAAGGCAAAAATTGAGATAATTTCTAAATTGCCTCCGCCAACAAATGTTAAGGGAATTCGTAGCTTTCTTGGTCATGCGGGTTTTTATCGGCGTTTTATAAAAGATTTTTCTAAAATTTGTAAGCCGTTAACAAACTTGCTTGCTAAAGAGACGGAATTTGTCTTTGACCAAGAATGTCTTAATTCTTTTAATTTGTTGAAGGAGAAATTGACTTCAGCCCCTATTCTTGTAGGTCCGGATTGGACTCAACCTTTTGAAATAATGTGTGATGCATCCGATTTTGCGGTGGGTGCGCTTTTGGGACGAGAAAATCGATAAAAAGTCACATGTGATCCAATATGCAAGTAGAATGTTGAATGATGCTCAATTGACCTATACTACAACCGAGAAGGAATTCTTGGCGGTGGTATTTGCTTTAGAAAAATTCCGTTCTTACTTGCTTGGATCTAAAGTGATTATTTATTCGGACCATGCTGCATTACGTTATTTGCTGTCCAAACAAGACGCCAAACCCCGATTGTTAAGATGGATGTTACTTTTACAAGAATTTGACATTTCCATCAAAGACAAAAAGGGTTGTGAGAATGTGGTGGCGGATCACTTGTCTAGACTTGAAAAGGGGTGTGTGAGTGAAATTCCTTTGAATGAAAATTTCCCGATGAGCGATTATTTGGTGTTAAGGATTGTGAACCTTGGTATGCCGACATTGTAAATTTTTTGGCTACGGGGGTTCTAAATCCAGATTTTTCAAGTCAAGAGAGGAAAAGATTTTTGTCAATGGTTAAGCAATACTATTGGGATGACCCATATTTGTTTAAACATGGTCCCGATATGGTTATTCGTAGATGCATTCATGAAAATGAGCAACAAAATGTTCTTTCTTTTTGTCATGAATTGCATTGTGGAGGTCATTTTAGTGGAAAGAAAAACCGCTCAAAAGGTGTTACAATCGGGTTTCTTTTGGCCAAGTCTTTTAAAGATGCATACATTTTTTGTAAAAGTTGTGACAGGTGCCAAAGAACCGGTAACATTGGTAAGCGGGATGAAATGCCTCTCACGAATAACTTGGTTGTGGATTTGTTTGACGTATGGGGCATTGATTTTATGGGTCCTTTTGTTGTTTCGTGTGGGTTTGAGTACATTTTAGTGTCGGTGGATTATGTGTCAAAGTGGGTGGAAGCAATTCCTACCCGACTAACGATGCTAATGTTGTTGTCAAGTTTGTCAAAGATGTGATTTTTAGTAGGTTTGGCGTTCCAAGGGCGATCATAAGTGATGGTGGTTCTCACTTTTGCAACAAAATTTTTGGAGCACTAATGAAGAAGTATGGGGTGAAGCACAAGGTTGCAACTGCGTACCATCCCCAAACTTCCGGGCAAGTGGAAGTGAGTAACAAGCAAATAAAGGCCATTCTTGAAAAGACGGTAAAGCCAAACAGGAAGGATTGGGCCTTGAGGTTAAATGATGCATTGTGGGCGTACCGTACCGCCTACAAAACGCCAATTGGAATGAGTCCTTACCGGCTAGTCTTTGGGAAAGCTTGTCATTTGCCGGTGGAGATTGAGCACAAGGCTTTTTGGGCGATCAAGGAGTTGAATATGGATTTGAAGCTAGCCGGTGAGCAAAGGTTGCTTCATTTGAATGAGCTCGAGGAACACCGGTTGGAGGCATATGAGAACTCCCGGTTGTACAAGGAAAGAACAAAAAGGTACCATGACAAAAAGATTTTGCACAAGGAACTTACTCCTGGAAGCAAGGTATTGTTGTTCAATTCAAGATTGAAGCTTTTCCCGGGAAAGTTACGTTCTCGTTGGAGTGGTCCGTTTGAGGTGGTGAATGTATACTCTCATGGAGCCGTGGAGTTGGTGAACCCGGTTACGAAGAATAGGTTTAAGGTCAATGGACAAAGAGTGAAGCCTTATTTTGATGGAGCTTTGGGATTGAAGGATGTGGAACGGATCGAGTTGAAGGATCCGTAGGCGTTGAGAAAGTCATTCCGTCGAGCTAACGACGTTAAACAAAAGCGCTGCTTGGGAGGCAACCCAAGGTAAGTAGTGTATTGTAGAACTTAAGAACATAAAATAAACCACAATTCTTATGAATCTTTTGGCGAGGATTCAACAAATTGTGAAAATCAAGTCAAGTCTAATTTCAATTATGAATTTGGCGATTCACAATTGAAATTCCCAAATAATTCAAGAACAATTATGTGATCAAGATAAGTATTCTAAAATTCAATTAAAAACAACTCGATTATCCCAAGTAATACTAAGATAAAGATGAACAATAAAACTTAAGACATAAAATGTTACCTCCAATTCCAAGAACTAAAGAGTTTAGCTAGCCATTAGAAAGCAAGAACACCAAGAAGAAAATATTCTGCAGAAAACTAACTAACTATCTATCTATGAAAGATAAAATGACAAGCTACTTATATAAGTTCTCTAAAGAAACAATAAAAACAAACTAATTAACTAAATATTAATTGTCTTCTTCTAAAAAAAACCCCCAGCTGCAATTAAAAGCCTTAATTAAAACCCATGATCATCCACAATTAATAACCATTACTTAATTCCCATCACTGCTCCATCCGGCTGTTACAGTCTTCCAAACGCCTCGTGGGCGGTCGCCCACAACACCCCTGGGCGGTCGCCCAGTCCAACAGAAACAATTGTCTTCTCCCTTCATGCTTGTGAGCGGTCGCCCACTCCTACCTGGGCGGTCGCCCAGCTCAACAGAAGATTCAAGCTTCACAGTTTTTTTCTCCTGAGCGGCCGCCCACCTCAACCTGAGCGACCGCCCACAATGACGGACTGTTGGGCCATTTTCTTTCCTTTGGCCCAGCTGCAAATTGCCTTTAGCCCACTCAATATTCACCATTGGCCTGCCACTCCTTGCTTGCATTGGCCCCTTCTTCCATTTGTTAATGCCCATTTGTACTCAGTCCGTTCCACAATTTCCACATCTCATTGTTCCACTTGATTTATTCGCATATTGTTCCCAATTTCCACAATTCAACCACTGAAACTAAAAACACTAAAAACATCCGTTAAACACACAAGACTCAAGGATTAAGCAAATAATAAGTTCAAAAAGTAGTCAATGGATGAGTGTAAAACTCACTCATCAAATACCCCCAAACTTAGACATTTGCTAGTCCTCGAGCAAACACTAAAACAAACTAAGCAAACGAAATTAGAAACACACTACTCTAACAACCAATTAACTATGTCCCTCCACTCTTGCATTCCACAATTGCATATATTACATAATACCATCAACCGCAGGATAAAATTTTTCACAATGCAAGTATCAATATATTTTCCATTAATTGCGAAATATTACTTAACCATTATAATTGCACCCTAAATCTCTTTATGCATTAACATCTTTCTCTTATTCACAACCATGATCCATATTTATAAAGCTAAGTACACCAACCATCTCTTAGTTTATTGACTTTATTTATCAAACAACAACACCTTTAAGCATAAAACATGAATACTCCCAAGAAACAACTACACCCCCCCCAAACTTGATTATTTTAGCACCTTTTTAAAATCATCTACCGTTCAAGTAGGGAACACTGTAGCCGCGAACTCCATGCCCCTAATACTAAGTAGAGATTTATTTAAAGGTTTTGAGAGTTAGCTATTTCGGTATCGAGCTTGCTAAGGACCATCACGGCGGTAAAGCTCTTCCTCCATAACGCTACTGCATACCCAGAAATCTGGTTAAGCTAGAATAATCCCTAACCGATTAATCTACACGTCTGGAGGTTTCACCGAATACACATTGCATTGCCATTGCTCTCATTTTATTTTAATTTTTTTCTTTTTTTTTTTTTTTTTTTTTTTTTTTTTTTTTCAAGATCACAAGGGGGGTTCCACTCACAACCAAGGAATACTCCTCACAAAACTTGCCTAGTGTTGCTATTTGACACATAAATTCATTAACTTGAAAGATGATGGTGTACTCTAAACTTTATAAAAATTGGATCAAAAATTATCAACAAGGAGCAAACTTTCACAAATGCACAAAACTTACAACTAAGAGATTTATGACTCACTTATAACTCTTAAGTAATATAACACAATTAACCAAAAAATATACCCACTTGCATAAACATATTTACACCCAATTTATCCTTCCTAACGGTCACAATCCATCATATGCAATTAGGGAACACCAAGAATGTTAATGATTATCTACAAAAAAGGACATAGCTAATTATTTTTTCCATTTTTCAAAATTTTTTTTCTTTTGTTTTTCTTCTTTTTTTTTCTTTCAAAACAATAAAGCATATACAACAACCAAGTACCCCACACCCCCAAACTTAAAATATGCATTGTCCCTAATGCACAAAATAAAAGAAAGGATAAAGGGTACCTTCAACCACCGACTATCTCCACAATTGGTCCCAAGGACCCACCGAGCCACTTCCGCTCGAATCTGTGCCAAACTGCTGCTGCTGTTGTTGTTGTTCTTGATTTGCTTCGCTTCTTCTGCGCTCCCACGTACCCCATCCACTCATCCGCTCCGGGTGTACGGTATCGTGGCGGTTGGTATGGGATGTCTTTGAGGCGGTGGAGGCGGAGGAAGCTTGTGCATCGGCTCACGGAACATCTCCGATTGAGCATCCTCCATACGCCGCCTCCACATACCTGCAAACATAAAACTCCTCGCAGCCATCGACTCCATCCTCCCCAACCGCTGATCCATAGTCTCATAATGCCCCGTATGTCCAATTTCCTCGGATAGAGCCTCGACTTGGCCTCCCACATAGTAGGCCGCCTCCGTAGGAGTAAACTCATGCTCCTCCATATCTTCGTCCACCTCATCTCCTCTCACTCCCCTAGACGAACCTTCACCCGGCTGTAAGTGAGCATGCCCCTTAACAACCAGGGACCTCTTACTAACAGCTGTACCACTTGACACGATGTCCCTCACAATCTTCAACCGCGGAAAACTCACCCCCCTCCTCTCTATCATTCCAGATATCAACAACGGAAAATTAAAAGTGCATCGCCCGATAGTCCTAATGGTGTTGACTATCTCCCTTGACATTGCCCGTCCCGTATTAAACCTTTGACCGGTCAACACAATATTCATTAACAATGCTCTCCTCCAATGCACATCATTGTAGTGCGAAGTGGGCATTATGCGCTCACAAATAAAGCGGTGCAGAGCCCGCATTCTCAAATCCATGTCCCGCGCCTTTTTCACATTCCCATTCCGCAACAATGTTACATCAACATTAACAAAAGACGGCTCCAACATATGAAGGTTACCCGCCACATTCGATTCCATGATCTGTGCATTAGAGTGATAATCACACACAACAGGCGATGCCATTCCATAATAGGTATTGATATCTTCAGCATTATAGTACACATTATTTCCTCTCACCCAACCACACTTCCTCACTTGCCCTTCCTCAAAAGCATTGGCATAAAATTCCCGCACCAACACCTTCGAACCTTTATTTGAAGGACGTCTCGCCAAGTTGCCCCAGCCATAATTTGCAAAAATGCCATCCAACCCAAGTTCCGCGGGGTTAAATTCATTCTCCACAGCAAACCCTTTGGTTGAGTATTTTTCAAAAAATGACTGCGCTTTAGCACTCACAAACCTTGTTCCATCAAACTCAACCTCCGGTTCCGGGACAGGGGCATTTCTCCTTCTAGACATTTTAAATAAACACCCACAAATTCCACACTAGGCACTAAGAGAATGGAATTGAAAACCTTACTTGCCCTGAGAAACTCGCCGGAAAAGTCACCGGAATCTCGCCGGAATTCCGCCGGAAAAGATGAAGATGAACTTGGAAGAACAATACCTTCTCTGAACAATGATTTCCACAAGAACCCCCTTCACCTTGGACCTCAAAATCGGATCTTTTGCAACCTTTTCACCCTTGCTATCTTTTCCAAATCTCTTCAAGTTCTTGCTCAATCAATGGTGAAATGGGTTGAAACTTTGGCTTAGAAGGGTTAAGTATGGTGGTATAAGGCAAAATAGGAAGGAAATATGAAAGATTTGAGTGATTTTGGAAAGAATTTTTAGAGAGAGGAAGAGAGATGGCCGGAATATTTAGAGAGATAAAGAGGGAGTAATTGGTGTTTTTTAAGAGAGGGAGAGAAATAAGGGACAGTTTTAGGGATTTGAAATTTGAAACGCCTGATTCCCTTCGTGGGCGGTCGCTCACATGTTCTTGGGCGGTCGCCCATATGCACAGAAAGTTCAACCCTTTTCAAATTTCCAATGTGGGCGATCGCCCACTCCTACCTAGGCGGTCGCCCACCTGTACAGCAAGTTCTATCTCAATTTCCCAACAGATCTGGGCGGTCGCCCACTTGACCATAGGCGGTCGCCCACCTGTCCAAAGAACTTCAACCATTTTGAAAATCAAACATGGGCGGTCGCCCTCATCTACATGGGCGGTCGCCCACACGTCCAGTGGGATTTTTGCTGTCTCAAAATCTGCACAACACCACAAAAACAAACAACAAGCATAATATCCATTGAAACATTACAATTCGACCCATATTTTGACCGCACTTTCGCTGCCTACGTCCCCATTGATGTGGGCGGACTACCCACAACAATAGGCTCAGGTCACCGTAGTTCGACACGTTCCAGAAATACAAGAAAACAAAGCTTTTTTTTTTTTTTTTTTTTTTTTTTTTTAATGAAAAGATGAACCCTTAGTTAATGGAAATTTTCAATTGACCACCTCCCCTCATTTCCTAAACAACCCCCTACTTTTGCACAATCTTGAATCATGGCCATGGTTTAAACCATGGCCTGCCCATGAATAATGCTGAAAGCTTTCACCTCTTTGGCGTCCATGGCCATGGACAAAACCATGGCCTGCCCATGGTTTGCGCAGATCACTTGAGCCTTTGACTACCAAAAAAAACTTCATGGCCATGATAATTTTCATGGGTAGGCCATGGAATGCTCAGATCAACTTCTCCTACACATCACCAACAAAATCAAGTAAAATAGCACTGTTCCATGAAAATATTTTTTTTTATTAAAAATATTTAAATGAAAACAATGAAATCTAAACTAAGAGAACAAAGGAACAATAATTTTTTTTTTTTAAATTTTATTAAAATAAAGGAACTACAAATTAAACTACTCACCTTGGGTTGCCTCCCAAGTAGCGCTTTGTTTAAGGTCGTATAGCTAGACCGATGCCAAGGTTATCTTAACCTTCACCTTCCTTCCTTTTGCCCACTTCACCGTCTCCCGGGTTTTCACTTTCAGTTTTAGCCCCAAAAATATTCCCTTTGATATATGACCATTTAGGACCCAAGGGAATTTTTGACTTTTATGTTTCTTGGGCTTCTTCTCACAGGAGTCCTTGCCACTTTCTCCGTCTTCAAAGATGAGAGGGATCACCAAAATGATTGAGGATTCATCATCGGCATTTTTCATGAGTAGAGGTTGGTGTTCATTCAAACATGGCTTGTCGATCTTGGCGAGAGTGACCATATCTTCTTGACATTCATCGCCCCGCATCTCACCATAAAGAGCAAGCTCTATTTTATCAACTTGCTCATGCCATGATTTCTCTACAATTTCTTCCGTCTCCATACAACCCGAACTATCATACAATTGCACTTCACTAGAATTTTCATAGGAGGTTTCATAGACAAAATCCTCCATTTTATTTTCCAAAAGTGACTCTTGTTGTAGTTCGTTCTCAAGTTTGGGGATGGAGAGTTTTAGTTTTCGTTTTGGTTTTCATTTTATGGGTTGCTTTTCATCTAATAAAAAAAAAAAAAAAAAAAAAAAAAAAAGAATGCCTTGGTTTTGGACCACAATAGTATTCGGTTCGTTTCATAATTACACCGTCGCCTTTTTTCGCATTTTGGACATTATAAAAATTTCTGTTGCACATTCCTTGAACTTCCATATTTTCGCTTTGTCCCTGAACTTTTAGAAAATCAATTTTTCTCCCAACTTTCCAAATTTGCAATTAGGTCCCTGAACTTCCAAAAATTACAGTTTTGCCCTTGAACTTTCAAAGTGAGCACAAAATGCTTCTAATTTGCTCAATCTCCACTTGGACCCCTGAAAACTAGAAAACACTAAAAACACCCATTAAAACACACAAAACTCAAGAATTAAGCAAAGTATAAGTCCGTAAAATATTCAATGGATGAGTGTAAAACCCACTCATCAGATTGCTCTCAGGGGTCTCTTGCCTGACAATATCTGGGTGGCGTTAACAGAGTTAAGTGAGTTTTTCCGAGCGTTAACATCAACCACACTGCGTGTTGATCACATGAAAAAGCTTGAGGAGAGCATCGTAGTGACTTTGTGCAAACTTGAGAAGATATTTCCTCCTTCATTCTTTGATTCTATGGAGCATTTACCGGTCCACTTGGCATACGAAGCTAGAGTCGGTGGTCCAGGTTCAATACGTATGGATGTATCCATTTGAGAGGTAATTGAATTTATTCTATTTCTAAATAATTTGAGCGTTAACAATATACCTTCTTTAACATTATTTATGTTTTAATCTACGAATGACTTTTAGGTATCTAGGCCAATTGAAAAGGAAGATGAGCAATAGGGCCATGGTCGAGGCCTCAATTTCGGAGAAATTTGTTATCATAGATGAGATTGTTGCCTTTGTCGGAACATATTTTCCTCCCGATGTTGATACGAGATTGACTAGGGTTGGCCGCAATTACGATGGTGGTTTTCCGTCTAAGGGAAACATCTTCGTATTTTCATCCCTGGTCGGTTGCTCGGCAAACGGGTTGGTACGCGTACGTTAACCGCTAAAGAGTTTGCCGCGGTCGAAACGTATGTTCTTCTTAACTGCGACGAGGTTGGGGAATATATCAAGTAAGTCATTGATGTTATGTTTACGCCTCGTCGATTAAATTATGCATGTTTAATTACCTGCATATGAAATGCCTTGTTTAACCCTATTGCGAGAATGTTTGAAGATTTAGCTCAGGATTTATCTCCGTAACTCATCGCAACTAGGACAGAAAGAGAATTTCCAAACGCTAAGGAAATATGTAAATATTTCGTTTCATTCAAATTTATTCTATACACTTCTTTAAACATTCAATCTTAAAATTGTATTAAATTGGTTACAATATTGTCTTATAGATAGCTGAACATCCGGGTGATGCCAAAGCTGCGAGGTTAAGACATTTAGCATCATCTCCGTACTTGAACGTTCATTTATACAACGGTTATTTCGTGAATGGCTATGTGTTTCATACCAAAGCTTACGGGGGCTCTAAATTGAAATGGAATAGCGGTGTGAAGCTTATAGGGAATGATTATTATGGCGTCCTGAAAGAAGTAGTCGAGGTGGAGTATTTGGGTAGAAACAGTGTTGTCTTGTTCAATTATGATTGGCGGGATGCTGTGCGAGGTGTTAAGAAGCACGCCATATTTGACCTCGTCGATGTAAAGGACTCGTCCAGACATAATGGCGACGACGTCTTCATTTTAGCATCTCAAGCACAACAGGTATACATGACTTCCTACCCTCGTCCGCGACCCGACGGATGGTGGGCTGTTTGGATGACCAAGGCTAGGAGCATGATTGACAACCTACCCTCGTCGACAACAACAGAGTCGTCATTAGAAATACCCTATCAAGAGGATGAAATGCCAGTGCCACCTAACGTTTCATCAGCTAATCATCCATTAGATGATGTCACTCATATTCCTCAAAATGTTGATGAACCCGAGGAGGATATCTTACCAGTGAATTTGCCAACTCCCCCGCCTCGTTCAGGTCATCTCGCGCACATTGATATTGATGAATCAGAGGAAGAGGAAGAGGAAGAGGAAGAGGAAGAGGAAGAGGAAGAGGAAGAGGAACCAGAGTTTGATTCATCAGAGTCCGAAGACGAAGATGAAGAACTCGAGTTTTGTAGTAATTCAGAGTCCAGTGATGATGATGGGGATGAAGATTAATAATAGTTTAAAGTTTAAAATTGTATTGTGAATGCTTTAGATTATTAGAACTTTAAAGTTTTATATGTATTGTGAATGCTTTAGATTATTAGAACTTTAAAGTTTCATATGTATTGTGAATGCTTTAGATTATTTTTAATATCCATCATTTTATATATATTGTGAATGCTTTAGATTATTAGAACTTTAAAGTTTTATATGTATTGTGAATGCTTTATATTATTAATAGTTTAAAGTTTTATATGTATTGTGAATGCTTTAGATTATTAGAACTTTAAAGTTTTAGATGTATTGTGAATATATTGTTTCCTATTGTTAAAGTTGTATATTTTAATATTTTTACTGTAATACAGATATGAGTTCTAGTAGAAAGGGCAAGGGTAAGAAGACTAAGCCCATTTACACATTGATTACTGGGACGCAATCGTCCCGATCCGGTAGCGATGATGTCGACCCTTCACGCAGTAGTACTAGCTCCACCTCTGGGGCCGGTACTCAGACTACTGTCGATTCTGAGGGGAGGATATTTGTCCGGATATCATCACTTTATGACCAGTAAGTAACTCTTCATTAATTTGATATAAGTTGGTTCCTTTTTGCTTTATATATAATTCATTATTTAAGTTAAAATGTTATTGTATAAATATACTTGGCAGGTTTGTAGGTGGATACCCCACCACAGGGACTAAGATCGGGCAATACTGGCGGTCTCGAAAAATGACCGAGTTTTGGCCCAACTGGAAAAAATTGCCACAGAGGCAGAAGGACGATGCGTGGGATGAGTTTAAGGTAATGTGTTAATGGTTTTTATTTAAAACTTAAATGTTAGTTTGTTATTAAAATGTTATAATTAATAATGATTATACTCTTTTAGTTTTGTAATGTTATCATTATATGTTGTAGGCTAAATATTATTGGGCGCCAGACATCAGCGAGGCGACGGCTAGATATGTTTTCGATGAGCAGGCTCACAAGCTATTTAAGGATTTTATTTGTAACATATTTATCTATCCTTAATTAGTTTAATTAACAATGATTATACTCTTTTAATTTTATAATGTCATCATTATATGTTTACGAGATATTCATATTTTTTATAGGTACCACGAAGAAAAATTATTATACTACTCGGCTCGCGGCGGGAGAACAGCCCTTGTGTCCTACTTTTATGACCGATGAGGTGTTTCGTCAATTTTGCGAATATTGGGGGTCGGATGCGGCGAAGGCTATATCCGAACAGGCCAAGGCCAATAGAGCAGGCTCCCAGGGGTCGGCGGCGATGCATACCATGTTGGGTTTCGAGGATCCATGCGCAGCGGAATAATGCAAATAACTCGAAAACCCGGAGCCCTAGAATCAATTCAAGATGAATAATTAAGAAGTATGAATTAGGGTTACCAACCTTGAATGCTTTTGCCTTTGATAAACTTGACCCGACTCCAGATTGATGGTCTCTTGAATCCTTGAGGAACAAGCCTTGAATCACGAACAAAAGATCTTGTATTGCGAAGATCCTCTACGAGTATCTGTGATGATGTGTCGCCATTTTCGCGGGAAAAAATTCGATTTTTAGGCGTTTCTTTGAAAAAAACCAAATAAAACCCGGGAAAAAGAACGGAGTCGCCACGCCATTTTTGTTTTAAGGGCCAAAACTTTGAAAAATGCCCGAGATCAGAAATTTGGGTTCGGAGGTCATGTTACACGCCGGGAAGGACGTTAGTGTGCACCCGGAATGCCTCGTAAAACGAGTCTTCCAAGCTGAAAATCATTTGTGTGTGTGTGGCAGGTGTGTGTGTTTTGGCCAAAATAACTTGAAACTCAGAAAAGTAAAAATTGGGATATCTTTTTAAGACTTTAAACTGATCCCATGATTTTTTGGAAGATTTTTGGATTGAGATTTGGTACTCAAAAGACCTTTTGAAGTTGAGAGCCACTTCTGCCAGAATGAAAAAGGCAGTGGACCTTTGATTTTGAAATGGATTCAAGGGTCTTAAAACTTCATAATCTGGATAAACTCAGAGAATGAAAGTTGTTCCAGACACCTTAAATAAGATTTGTGAGAAGGAATTTTCCATTTTGGAGAATATTTGAGGGGTCAAAACCTTCTGGAAATCTAAGATATGCAATCTGGATTTCCAGAAGCTGATGAACTAGCCTCTGAAAGAAAATTTTAAAAGAGGAGTTTTACTCACCCAAAAAATAAAGTAAAAATATGTCTGGAAATCTCTGGATGTTGGCTACAAAAAGTGTTTTGTAGTCAACACCAAATTCCAAGTTTATCTGTGTCCAAAAATTAAGACAATGGACTGGGGTCTTGGAAAATTGCTACTGGACAGCAACTTCTCAAGAAAGAAAATATGATTTTAAAGGGGGTTTTGCATCCATGCTTGTCCCCATTTCCCTAGGTTTTGGTTAGTGATCACTTGACATTTTAGTGGTGAATCAACTATACCAAACCATCCTTGGGGTACATTAGGACTAAGCACTTCATTTGCTTGGGAAGGGGAATTTTATCCTTTGAAATCAAGATTTGGTGCTTGAAAATGGTTTTTAGGGTTTTGAAAATGAGTTTTCTTTGCAAGAAAGTAAGAGAACTTGAAAATAATGTTGATCCTTGTAGAAGATCATCTATGGAGATGAACTTCCATGGTGATCTTCTTGGATCTAAGACAAGAAAATGAATGAACTACATTTTGTAGTTTGAGGATGCATGCATGATGAGAGATTTAGGGTAAGAAGAGGGAGGTTATACCTATCTTCTTTGTATTTTGGGGCTTTGGCTTGAATGTATGAGTGTTTGAGGCTTTGAATATGATGGTGAGTGAGTTTGATTTGAGTGAGTTGGGAAAGATTCAAGAAAAAATGGTGACAATTCAAGTGAATTCTCACTGTTTTCTCTCTATATTTCGCCAGAGGTTCAGTGCAAATTGTGTTGTGGCTCTTTATTTTTGTGACTGGAGGGCTCAATTTATAGCCCTCCTGAAATGACAAAGATGTCCGCGCGGATAGGATCCTTCGCATGCACTGTTCATTAAATGCAGCTTCAGGCTTTGGACAAGAGGAATATTTCTTTTGAAAATTCAAATTAACAGCCAGTTTATGTTTCCAGCCATTTCTATTTTTGGTTTTCTTCCTTTGTTTTGCTTTTTAAGATTCTTTTTGAGGTTTAACCTTAAATAACAATGCCCATTTTACCCTCACTTTGTTAGAAAAGTTAGGAATGTTAGGAATTGTTAGAAATGTTATAACTTTCGTTAATTTTCTAACGAAAATTCTAACAAGCTCAAATTGGAGCACTTACAGTAGCCCCTCGGCGACGGCGCTTTCGAAGGAAGCGGGGTCGTCGATAAGAGTAAGGCTCCATATTTGGCGGGATGATCGAGTGATCGGGTGGCTGAACCTAGCGATAGGCTACCTACGTATCCCGAATGGGAATCAAGCCAGTCGTAGTTCGGGTCTTTGACCCTGGAGATGATGGCGTTTTAGGTGCCTCGAACCTGATGAGCGAGTTCTGCAGTTGGTTGCTGGAGAGAAACTCTGCTGGGGATAAGAGATGACCATTTTTGGCCTGATGGCTATCCGCTCTACTGGGGATAGGAATGACCATTATCGATCTGATGGCTATCCGCTCTGCTGGGGATAGGAATGACCATTTTCGGTCTGATGGCTATCCGCTCTGCTGGGGATAGGAATGACCATTTTCGGTCTGATGGCTATCCGCTCTGCTGGGGATAGGAATGACCATTTTCGGTCTGATGACTATCCGCTCTGCTGGGGATGATTGCGATTTATCGCTTTCCTAGTGACAGCGTTTTAGGTGCCTCAAACCTTGGAGATGGCGTTTTAGGTGCCTCGAACCTTGGAGATGGCGTTTTAGGTGCCTCGAACCTTGGAGATGGCGTTTTAGGTGCCTCGGACCTTGGAGATGGCATTTTAGGTGCCTCGAACCCTGAAGATGGCTTTTTAGGTGCCTCGTCCCTTGATGATGATGGCTTTTTAGGTGCCTCAGACCTTAATTTGAAATGGCCTTGCGGTGGACTTCGTCTGCTGCCGAAGGAGAGGGTGACCGTTTTGGTCAAGGGGCTGGACCAAATGACAGGCTACCTACGTATCCCTAGTGGGAATCAAGCCCTTTCGTAGTTCGAGTTCTTCTCGAGATTCCGTTGGCTTTTGGGATTCCGTTGACTTTGCTGGGGATTTTGTTAGCCTTTCTGGGGAAAATCAGACGTATTCGTCAGGGAAATCGGTCTTACGTTTGACTGCCGTTGGATGATTTTGATGAAAGATACGGGATCCCGTTATCTTTCTCAGGGAGATCGGACTTACGTTTGACTGCCGTTGAGGAAATGATTTTGATGAAAGATACGGGATTCCGTTATCTTTCTCGGAGAGATCGGTCTTACGTTTGACTGCCGGGGATGATTTTGATGAAAGAAACGGGATTTCGTTAACTTTCTCGGGGAGATCGGTCTTACGTTTGACTGCCGTTGAGGAAATTGATGAAAGATACGGGATTCCGTTATCTTTCTCGGGAAAATCGGTCTTACGTTTGACTACCGGGGGATGATTTTGATGAAAGATACGGGATCTCGTTATCTTTCTCGGGGAAATCGGTCTTACGTTTTACTGCCGTGGAATAATCTTGATGAAAGATACGGGATTCCGTTATCTTTCTCGGGGAAATCTGACTTACGTTTGACTGCCGGGGGATGATTTTGATGAAAGATACGGGATCTCGTTATCTTTCTCGGGGAAATCGGTCTTACGTTTTACTGCCGTGGAATAATCTTGATGAAAGATACGGGATTCCGTTATCTTTCTCGGGGAAATCGGACTTACGTTTGACTGCCGGAGGATGATTTTGATGAAAGATACGGGATCTCGTTATCTTTCTCGGGGAAATCGGTCTTACGTTTGACTACCGGAGGATGATTTTGATGAAAGATACGGGATCTCGTTATCTTTCTCGGGGAAATCGGTCTTACGTTTGACTGCCGGGGATAATTTTGATGAAAGATACGGGATCTCGTTATCTTTCTCGGGGAAATCGGTCTTACGTTTGACTGTCGGAGGATGATTTTGATGAAAGATACGGGATCTCGTTATCTTTCTCGGGGAAATCGGTCTTACGTTTGACTGCCGGGGATAATTTTGATGAAAGTTACGGGATTCCGTTATCTTTCTCGGGGAAATCGGACTTACGTTTGACTGCCGGGGGATGATTTTGATGAAAGATACGGGATCTCGTTATCTTTCTCGGGGAAATCGGTCTTACGTTTTACTGCCGTGGAATAATCTTGATGAAAGATACGGGATTCCGTTATCTTTCTCGGGGAAATCGGACTTACGTTTGACTGCCGGAGGATGATTTTGATGAAAGATACGGGATCTCGTTATCTTTCTCGGGGAAATCGGTCTTACGTTTGACTGCCGGAGGATGATTTTGATGAAAGATACGGGATCTCGTTATCTTTCTCGGGGAAATCGGTCTTACGTTTGACTGCCGGAGGATGATTTTGATGAAAGATACGGGATCTCGTTATCTTTCTCGGGGAAATCGGTCTTACGTTTGACTGCCGGGGATAATTTTGATGAAAATTACGGGATTCCGTTATCTTTCTCGGGGAAATCGGTCTTACGTTTTTCTGCCGGGGGATGATTTTGATGAAAGATACGGGATCTCGTTATCTTTCTCGGGGAAATCGGTCTTACGTTTGACTGCCGTGGGATGATTTTTTTTTTTTACAAGGGGCTGACTTTGGTTAACTTTGGTTAACTCTGTCAAGTTGGGGACTAAACTGCAGAGTCCCAGATTTTTAAAGGGCAAAAGGGTCATTTTGACCCTTACAATCCTGTCCGCGCGGAGAGGACTTGAAAGTCAGGGATATTAATGAGGGCCAACGCCCTTTCTTCTCCATTCAGTTTTTTTCTGAAAATTACGAGGGCAGAGAGAGAGAAACTGCAAATCCGCCATTGTTGGGCAAAAAAGCTTCGAAATCTTACGATTTTCTTCGATTTTCGAGCAATGGAACACGGGGAAGGTGCTTTTCAAGGCCAAGGACGTGGCCCGGTGGCGGAGAGACGATTGGAGCTCGTCCGGATGAGGAGGCACTATACTCTTTCGCAATCGATTGCGGAGGAGCCCTACCCCGATGCTTGGCAACATTGGGCTTCTGATCCGAGTCTCCGAACGGTATACTTCGAATCTTTTCATTCCCTTTGTTGATTTCTTGCTTGAGATTGAATTTTGGGTGATTTTTGATTTTTTTTTTTTTTTGAAAATTCGAACGATTGATGTTCTTGGCTTTGAATCTTGATTTTGATGCTTTGCATGTTGTAATGAGTATATGAGTAACCCAAAATGTGCATTTTGCTTGGAAAAAGAATTGGCATTTTCGCCATTTTTTTTTTTTGGTATCCAAAAATTATGGATGAAAATTGTGATTTTTTTTTTTTTTTGAAATTTGAATATTGATGATATGCATGTTGCAATGAATTTGTTGGTGTTCCAAAATGTGCATTTTTCTTGAGAAAAGAATAGGCATTTTGCCAACATGAGATGATGATATGAATGTATGATTTTTGATTTGATTTTTTTTTTGGAAAAGTGGGACGAATTTTTCCTCCCGTTGATTGAATGCATGTTATTTTATGAAAATGGGACGGAATTTTTACTTCCGTAAGATGTAGGATTTTTTTTTTTTGAGATGATGAATGATATGCGTGCATGCATATGAACATTTTTTTTTTTTTTTGAAAATGGGACGGAGTTTTTACTTCCGTAAGAATGCATTTTTTTTATGAATGCATTGGGATTTGCTGAAAACTGTCTTTTTGTGCGAGAAAAATGGGGCTATGCTCATTGTATGCTGTTATGCTGTCGAATTTTCTTTAAAATTTCATGATGCATATGTATGCTTTTTTTTTTTTTTTTTTTTTTCGTGCAAATGCAAATGCAATTTTTTTTTTGACATTTTCTTCTTTTTTTTTTATTGCAGGGTGGAAACAACTACGTTACGGAGCGTGAACAAGATGAAGACTCGAGGTCGGTGGAGTCTGTAGTTGACTTGTGGGACCGGCTTCCGAATGCGGGCCGAGGAGCTTTGCGAGTCCGAGACAGTTGTTGTTGAGACGGGGCTTTGGGAGTTTGTTGAGTGCTTGAGGGGTGGTCAAGTTCCCTAAGAGCAAGGGCTTGATGTTTGCTTTAGCGCAAAGATCTTGGTGGGATGCGACCCACACGTTTCACTTCTTTGGGGCGAGGCTACGGTTACGCCTTCGACTATGCTTTGCGATCACGGGTTTGTCCTTTAATGGACGCGGCATTGAGTGGCGGGACGGCTACGGCGACGCGGACTGCATGCTCTTGGGATTTTCCCTATTCCCAAAAAGGGGATGGGGATGGAGTATGCGGTGGTCTACGGGAAGATTGTGGAGACCATTGTGAGCTATGAGTGGGGAGGAGAGGATAGGCGCGATCAGATTGCCGGGGCCTTCTTGTGGTTTGCTTTTTCGAGCACCCTCTTTGGGCATGCTTGAGGGATGGCGAGTCTTTGCCTTCTTGAGGTCCTTGGAGGACATGGAGATGGCTGGAGACGTCTCTGAGGAGAGGCAGTGGCGAGCTTTATTTTGCTCTTGATAGGTACAGCCGGAAGAGGCTGTGAGCTCCTTGTCTTGCTTTGAGTTTGCCACTGGAGGTATAAGCTCTCTTTTTGCTTTCCCTCCTTTTTTTTTTTGAGCACACACTTTTCTTTGTGGATTGATTTGATTTTTACCTTTCGCAGGTATGGGCGTTGGAGTTTTCCACGTCACGATGTGGCGGCCGGTGGAGTACGTCGGGCGTATCCGGCCATGCGCTCTGGTCTAAGCATGCTAGAGAGAAGATAAGCTCCAGGGGGCGTACGACTCTCAGATACGCGGATTGCCTTCCTTTGACGGAGGCTGAGACGGATGAGAGGATGATATTTTATCCCTGGGATCGCTTCGAGGTGGTGCAGCTGAAGGGCGCTGAGATTTGGACCGTGCAGCGGAGGATTCTGAGAGGTCTGACTTGCGACGCCTATTATCTGGGGGAGAGGGTGACGCGCCAGCATGGCGTGAACTCGCCTTTGAGGACACCAGTGGAGCCTCCCGCCGATATGATGCACCCGAGTGACAGATCTGTGACCTGGGATGATTACAGGGCCGGCCAGCACTTCTTGGCATTCGTGGCGATTGAGCCGTACCCCGTATTTGTTTTGAGGAGGCTGAGGATGCCTCAGGTTCTGGATAGAGAGGGGCTTGGGATCCCGCGGTACCCTCGGACGGATTTTTCATATATCCAGGATGGGGTCCGATTGAGGGTGCAGATCCCTCAGCCTGAGCGGCTTCCACGAGCTTTCCGGCCTCGTCCGGGTATGAAGGTATGGCTTCACCTTTTCCCTTTTTTTTTTTTTTGCTTTTGTCTTTTCTTTTCTTTCTTGTCATCATTTTTTCGCTTAAACTGTTTCTGACGCTTTTGCTTTTGTGCAGTTTTCGGAGGTGGTCGTCGAGAAGCTGACGAAGCAAGTGATCGGGGCTAAGAGATTTATCAGGAGGATGGTCGCTTGCGGGGCTCCTCAGGCTAGAGCGAGGCGACCACGGCCGGCGCCTGTCAGGCGGGAGGTTTCCCCTATTCGTTCAGAGACTTCTTGAGACTCCTCTGTCTCCTCTCATTGATCCCCGCGCGGTGCTGCCTTCGGATCACGTCATTCTCGGGGATCCACACGGGCAGGGACACGTCTGGCAGCATGGTGGGTCGTCTTCGTACGTCCAGGAGTCTGACGCCTTCACCTTCGGATACGATTTTTTCGCAGATCTCGGCTTGCCCTATCAGAGCGTGCCGGTTGGTCCTGACGAGCCTCTTTCTGGAACGTATTAATTTAGGATTATTGTTACCTCTTTTTTTTTTTGATTTGATTTTTTTTGCGCATTCCCTTTATTTTTGGAATGTAATAATTTAGGATTTTATTTTATGAATGCAATGTAGTATGAATGCAATGTTGCATGAGCCTTGTTTTTTTTTTTTTTGGCAAGGGTGTTAGTGTTTAGTATATGGACTGGTTTGGGGAGGTTTTTGCACAGGTTCCGAGCAACCGGGACGGAATATTCCTCTTTTGGTGTGGCAGCTTGGACTGTTGCAAATTTTTCTGATGGATGACAATCATGTCCGCGCGGAGGAGTCCTGCATCTGACATTGTCCTTTAATTTTGCTTCAGATCTGGTCTCACTTTATTTCAAATTCAAATATCCCCTTCAACCTCCAGTCCAAACAGCCATCTTCGGGGAGAAAGAGAGAAAAACCATGGAAAACCTTAGAAAAGCTCCATCAAAATTGTCCCAAGAATCCCAGATGTCATTCTTCAACAAGTTCAAGGATTGGTCCCGAGAGATTATGCATGAGAGGAGGTCCTTCTTTGAAGAAAGGTACAAGGTGAAGTGCTTATGGTCTCTCAAGGAATTGATTCCGGATTACGGTCTTTTGAGGGCTTCTTCCTCATTTTGGGATACTAGGAGGCATGTCTTTTGCCTTTCCTTCAACGAGATTGTTCCGACTGTGGAAGAATTTCGGGCCTTGCTTGGAGGTCCGGAGGTGGAAGAGATAGCGGTTCCTTTGCCCGGAGGGGCTTCTTTTGTTGACAGATTGTGCGTCCTCCTTCATCTTTCCCCGGAGGAAGCGCAAGGTATGATCCGTGGTCCCGATCATTTTGATATTTCCGGCCTTCCCGATAGGTTTAGGGGCCTAGGCTTGGTGGATGATGCCTATTGGGATGCCTTTGCACTTTGTATGTTTGGCACCCTGTTCATGGTCTATTCCTTTGGAATCTGTCATCGATCTGCCGATTGTTGTCGTTCACTTTGTCGCTTTGGGCGGAGATGTCGTTCCTTTGATTTTGGGGAGACTTTTCATGCTCTTGATAGGCTGGCTACCGGAAGACGGTATATGCACGGGGGCAGCCCGTTCCTCTTGACCCTGTGGCTGATGGAGCGTTTGGGGATTTTTCGGGAAACTCCCGACATGATCAAGCCTTGGACATTCGCCAGGAGAGGGGTTGCTGTAGATTTTGATGATCAGGGCTCATGGGAGCGTTGGATGGCTGGTCTCCAGACAGAGGATATCAGATGGTCAGTTCCTTGTTGGCGGGTGGAGACTCACAGGGTGCTTCAGGACGGGTCTCATGTGGTCATGCTTCCGGGGCTTTCTCAGTCCAGCTTCTATATTCCGTCCTTGGTTCTGAGACAGTTCGGCCTGGAGCAGGTTCCTTTGGAGAACTTTGATGATATAGCTATCAGGGTGGTGGCTCCTGTTTCTATGGATGATCCCTCGGTGTTTCCATTTCTTTCCCGAGCATGGAGGTATGACGCCTTTCCTCCTCTGGTTATTCTCAGGTGTCCGAGACCCGTGTTCTTGACCACTTGGTACCTGGATTGGTACGAGAGGCATTTGGGGGAGACTCAGATGGCTATTTTGAGACGGCGTGAGGCCATTGTGGGTGCGGAGGACCTGACTGTTTCTGAGAGGAGGAGGGCCGAGGCGAGGGCCAACCCTCATGATAGGAGCGGAGACGGCGCGGACCGATTATGAGGCTTACGTCAAGAGACGGGAGAGGAGGGCTCCTATGCTACCGGCTAGGCTACGGGAGATGAGAGATGACGCTAGGGCTACTAAGGCCCTGGCAGAGGCTGGTTTGATAGATCCTGTTCCTATACCAGAGCTTGGTAGGAGGAAGACCGACATTTTTCCTGTTCAGAAAAAGAAGACTCGAAGGGGGAAGAAGAGGGGAGAGGCCGGTACGAGCGGCTTAGAGTGACTCTGAGGTTTCCGAGTATCCCTTTCTTGTCATGGCAGACACATTAGTTTGGTTATGTATCTTAGTTTTCTTTTAGCAGGTTGCCAGTTGTAGGAATGAATCGGGCTTAGACTCATCAAAAAGTTTTTAACTTGTAATGAATATTTGAATTGCTTCAGAGTTTTTCGAGACGCTTTCATGGTCTGATCAGTGTATTGATGTCAAAGTATGACTTTTATTTGTGTTTTAGACCGAACCGTTTCCGGCTGCCTACGTTCCCCTCATTTTGAGGAGCTCAGGTCTTCGTAGTTCAACCTGATTTTTTTTTTGTTTTGTTTTTTGTTTTTTTTTTGTTTGTTTTTTTTTTGGTGCAACCCTGTTTTTTACCTAGGCCGCCCTTTTCGGGTTTTCAACCTAGTTGGGTATTACTCTTTTAGCACTCTTTTTTTTTTTTCTTTTTTTTTTTTTTTTTACGCGTAGTATCTGCGCAGCTTGTCACCATTCACTGGGTGTACAAAGGGATTCCCGTCGAGGTCTGCAGGTTGCATGGCTCCTCCGGAGAATATCTTCTGGACGACGTATGGCCCGACCCATACAGGCTCCCATTTGCCGAGGGGGTTGATACGGACTGGGGGCTTTTCTTTTAAAACGAGATCACCTTCTCGGATCTCCCGATGCTTTACTTTCTTGTCAAAGGCTCTAGCCATTCTTCCTTGGTAGGCTCGAATGTGTTCCATGGCCTTCAGTCGGCGTTCATCTAGCAGGGCCAATTCATCATGGCGACTCTGGAGCCATTCGACCTCGTTGATCTGGCTTTCCAGCAGTATACGGAGCGAGGGTATTTCCAGCTCGATTGGGAGTACGGCTTCCATTCCGTATGTGAGGGCAAACGGTGTTTCCCCCGTTGCGGTTCTGACTGATGTTCTGTAGCCCCAGAGTGCCAGGTGTAACTTCTCGGGCCAATCTCTGCCTTGGACAGCCATTTTCCGGATAATGTTTTCCAGAGTCTTGTTTGCTACTTCAACGGCTCCGTTGGTTTGGGGCCTGTAAGGAGATGACTTGTGGCGGGTTATTCTGAATTCTGCCAGCAGCCTGTCGCATTCCCCTTCGAAGTGGGATCCATTATCTGAGATGATTTCGGCTGGCAACCCGTATCTGCATATGATGTTTTCTTTGATGAAGAGAGCAACTTTCTTTGAGTTGAGGATTTTGTAGGACTTGGCTTCAACCCACTTGGTGAAATAATCCACAGCTACCAGGACGAATTCGTGGCCGTTGCTGCCTGATGGTGTGATTTTGCCTATGACATCGATTCCCCAAGTGACGAAAGGCCAAAGGGTTGTCATGCAGTATAACTCGTGAGGAGGCAAATGATTAAGGTTTGAGTATCGCTGACATTTGTCGCAGCTTTTGACGAACTGGATGCAGTCGGCTTCCATGGAGATCCAAAAGTATCCCATTCTCAGTATAATTTGCATCAGGGCTCGAGCATTCATGTGGGGGCTGCAGGTACCACCATGTATTTCTTTCATGAGTTCGGTAGCCTCTTGTTTGCGATACATCGCAGGAGGGGGCCTTGATAACGCTTTTTGTATAACATGTTTCCCAAAAGAACATAATGGGAGGCGAGCCGCAGTGAGAGACTTTTCGCTTTGATTCCTTCTTTATATTCCCCATCTTCATTTTTGAAAGAGGCCTCGCCATCCTTCGTCTTGGTAAATCTGAGTGTACCGGGGATCATTGGCCGGTTTGGCTTACGCTTCGATTTCAAAGCAATAAGCGGGATTTTCTCTTCTACCGACTCTGAATGGTTTGACGGACTTCCCTTCGGGTATTTCAACGAGGGAGGCTAGTGTTGCCAGAGCATCTGCAAATCTGTTGCGATCTCTGGGCAAGTAATGAAAGCTGATCTCTTTGAATTGAGTTACTAACTCTTCCATGTAAGTGTGATATTTCTGTAGACAGGGTCCACGGTCTTCCATTTGTTAGAGACCTGATTGATGATGAGGGCAGAGTCACCATACACCTCCAATTCCTTGATATTTCTTTCAAGGGCGGCTTCCAACCCGGCTATGCAAGCTTCATATTCAGCGGCGTTGTTGGTGACTTCGAAGTTCAGCCTTGCTTGCTATGGGGGTGTGTTCGTCGGTAGGATCGACCGAAGCATTCCTATTCCGTTCCCCCTTTTGTTTGACGCCCGTCGAAGAAGAGTTGCAGCGATTTTCTCCTTCTAGAGCGAAGATTCCATCATCGGGAAATTGAGGTTCAGTCCTCGGGACTCATCACTTGGGAAATCGGCCAAATGTTACGCCATTATGCGTCCTTTTACGGATTTCCTTGAAACATAAGTGATGTCATATTCGGCCAAAAAGAACGACCATTTTGCCAACCTCATGGAGATGGAAGGCTTGTCGAACAGATATTTGATGGGGTCTATCCTTGAGACGAGATGTATCGGGTGAGACTGCATGTAGTGTTTCAACTATCCCACTACCCGGACCAAACTGCGCAAGTCTTCTCGCAAGCGAGTAATTGAGTTCGCTTCCTTGGAGCTTTTACGCTACGAAATAGATGGCGTTTTCGATCTTGGAATCCTTCTTCTCTTGAGCTAGCATAGCCCCAATTCTTTGTATCCGTGACAGTTAGATATAGCAAGAGTGGCTTTGCCGATGTGGTGGGTAGAGAATCGGGGATTCACAAGGTATGCCTTGATACTGTTCAAAGGCAAGCCGACATTCTGGAGTCCATTACGTGTAGGCATTTTCTTCATCAACTTGAAGATCGGCTCGCGGTCGAGGTCAAGCTGATTTACAAAGCGGCTTATGTATTGCAGTCTTCCCATGAAGGATTTCACTTACGTCGGTGTCGGGGTGGCTTCATTTCAACTATCGCCTTGATTTTACGGGGATCTACTTCGATTCCCCGTTACGTCACCATATATCCTAGCACCTTACCTCGTCTTTACACCGAAGGTGCACTTGGCTGATTCGATCTAAATGCTTTGTGGTCTCGGAGGCGGCCGGAGAATTTTCTCAAATCAACAAAGTGTTGGCCATCGATCCTCTGGAATGTATTATCATGTCGTCCACATAGACCTCAATTTCTTTGTGGATCATGTCATGGAGCAGGTGTAGCTGCCACTTTGGTACGTAGCCCCGGCATTCTTTAGTCGAATGGCATGGCCAGTGTAGCGATAGGTGCCCCGAGGGGTTGTGAAGGCCGTTTTGGCTTGATCCTCTTACGCCATTTTGATTTGATTGTAGCCGGCAAAACCGTCGACGAAGGATTTGACTTCATGGTTGGCCGTGGAATCTACGAAAATGTCGATGTTTGGCGGGGAAATCGTCTTTGGGTGGCTTTGTTCAAGTCTCACGAAGTCTACGCGACCGGATCTTTCAGTTGGCCTTGGTCACTTGTTACTATGTTGGAAAGCCATGTAGGGTATTCAATGACCACGATGAACCACATACGAGCATCTTTTCTATCTCCTCTTTCACTTGTAGGGACCATTCGGGCTTAATTCTTCTTAGCTTACGCTTTGCGGCTTGACTTAAGGTCGAGCGGTATTCGGTGCTTTCAACTATGGAAGGATCGAGGCTGGCATATCTTTATAGGACCATGCGAACACATCCACAAATTCTTTTAGCGGCTCAATTAGGGCATCCCTTTCGGTCCCTTCGAAGAAACTACCAATCTGCGTCTCTTTAGGCTCTTTCGCGGTTCCCAAATTCACACTTGTCAAAATCTCTTCGGCGGCTTGGGCTCGATTTTCCTCTTTAGGACAACTGCTTAAAGATTTCTTTGATATATTGTTCATTTAGTGTATACTGCTTCTTCATCTAGTGAATCGTTATTAAGCTTGTTTTAGATTATTAGTTAATTCAATCATTAGTTAAAGTGGCAATTAAGGGATACTCGAAAGGTTCGTCATTTTATTGAGAATAAGAGGGAATACGGCATTGGCTACAATTTCGTGGTCTTCGGGCGTGAGGCCATCGGACGGTTCGGAAGACTCAAACTCAACAATGAGAGACTCGAGAGGACTTTACAAAGGTTGACACAAAGGGACGGGGGACCAATCCAAGTTTGGTGATCATTTCTTCTTTGGTCGCGGACGGAGCTGAGAGAGTTTCCCAATTCTTTAGCGGCATTGTGTCGGGGGCCTCATGACTCGAGAGCTGTCTCTTTTACGTTCTCCTTCCTCAGTCATTGCTATCATCTCTTTCTACGAACCGGGATCAATTGTGTTTGGCGTCGAAAGCCGAGCATGTGGATGTAGGGATTTTCCTCAGTGCAGGGATTTCTATCCGTCACAATCTGACCGCTCAATCCGGATGTAAGGGACGTGTTGCGTCTCGGTGTCTTGCTAGAAAAATCTCATGTCCCATACTCGAGCGGAAAGTCTTGGCGGAGTAGTTCGGCAAGGAGGACGTCCCACACGACGTTCATAGATTCGAGCGAGTCTGTCGGTATTTGTCGATCTTTATCATGAAAATTTCTGGCTTGGCGGGGGTCGAGAAGTGGGTTTGAAGAATGGTGACGAAGGCGTGATTAAGAATCGGGGTTTGTGTGCACTGTATCATGGCGGCGTTGATGTTTCCCTCCGGTATGCCTCGAAATGTTGGAAATGACAATTGGATTTGATGAATCGACTTCTTCGGAGTCTGCTCGCTTGAGTGCGTTGACATAGTTGGCATCACCGGATTACGGGGATTACGCGAGACTTGCCCAGATAGTCACTTGGTCGACTCGGAGGAGGTAGCCAGGTGTACGGCTAAGAGCATGCTTGGTAACGGTCTCGACTTCGTTCCTATGAGGAAGGCTGTCGCCCCTTATGACTTCAAGGTCCCCTTGTCGGTTAATGAATTTGACACATTGGTGGAGAGCGGAGGCTATGGCTTTCATGTGATGCAACCATGGGCGCCACTAGTAGAGTTGTGAACTGGAGGGGGATATCCATTACATGGAACTTTGCGGGCACCATTTGGGTTTCGTACCAGAGTTCCAGAGTCACCGTCCCAGGGATGGGACGGGGACGTGCCATCATATGCCTTGAGGCCAGGGTAGATGGGATCATGTGCCTTTCATTGATGCGTAAGGCCCGCATCATCTTTGAGGGAGGACATTAACGGTTGATCCTTTGTCCACTAATACTCCAGGGAGCGATACGGTGTTGAGCTTAATGGTTATGTACTGAAAGCTTCATTATGTTGGGAGACATCTCTTGGTAAATCTTCGTCGCGAGAAGGTGATCATCTTTGCCATATAGGCGGGGGTCATAGATCTGGTCCTTATCTCGGGATAGAGAGTCATCAAACCGGTCACTTCGTGCTTTTTCTTGCGAGGTAGAGCCTTTGCCGAAGCCCACGGGTTATGCGAGGCCTTTTGTGGCGGTTGCCATCTCCGATCAAACATGTTGATTGAGTGGGAGCGCCCAGGCATCGCGTCGGTTTTTCTTCGTCGGTGTATACTCGGGAGGCTGGACAAGGCGAACCTTGGGCGACCAGGGGGTTGGACTTACGTTACGAAGTACTCTGGTATCCGAAGGTCTTAATTCCGTCGTTGGCAAGGCTTTTCTACGCTCTTTTACCTCTGTTTGCTTTGGGGAAAGGCGGGCGGAGTAGAGTACATAATAATCAAATCCCAGGATGGCTCCCGAGCGTTCCCACGTTATCACCGGCCTCGAATCTCTCCTTCAATTTTGGGGGAAATTTTCTTTTCTTAGGAGGACGGTCCTCGTGTATCCGATCACGATAATCCCTTTCAAGGCAATCGGGACAGTCACAAATATCCCACCAAATGTGTTCTACGCAGTGGTGACGGATTTGGGACCTCGGAGTTGAGCGGTCTTTGGAATGACTTTGAGTGGGCGGGTGGGGGATCTTCTTGGGCTCATCTGGAAGGCGAGTGATTGGACTCGCCGGATAATGAGAGATATTAAGGTCCGGGGAACAGGCATATGTTTGTCCTTCAAGGTAGCCGATCGGTTGGGAGATTGTTAAGGTCAGAAGTGGCGTGTGGCCTCTTCAATCCAGGCTTCTATGCATTGCAGCGTTCTTCCGGGGCTTTGATGGTGACCATATTTCTTCAAGCTGTTCCACGATTTTCATCACTCAGCCGATATTTGCGGGATCATCACTTTGAGAGGGGACAACCGACGGTATACCGAACTCTTTCGTCCCCGGCTATTGTTTGGGGGCCGGTTGCCACATGTAAGTCGACGGGCAGGAGTCCCGGCGGTGGAAACATAGGAATCTTGGGGTAGCATCTTGACATATCCAGAGCAGTTGAGAGTGGGAGGAGAACTTTCTTCCTTCTTTACGGTGAAAGTGCTATCGGAGTTGAGGGTGACGGCCAAGCCATGGCTCTTAATAGCCTCCCCAAGGCTATTCAGGCATGTTTCTAGTTGCAGCCTTATACGTTACGCTGGCGATTCCACTTGTTGCTTTGTCTGAGGGGTCCGGGAGGCGGAGTGACGTTATCCCCATCATTACCGGCTGATGCGGACATTACGAAACCCGGAGTCGGAACAAACGGCGAAGGCGATGACGCGCTCGACTCTTCCCAACTAATCAAACGATGACCGGTGCCCGAAACCAAGCTTTGTGCGGAGGCATGCGGGGAAAGGACACGAAGGTTCGGATGTGCAGGAATGGAAGGAGGGTAGGTGTTTGGGCTTTAGGCTCATGCAACATGCGATTATTTGTTCACGTTTACTTAAAACATGTTTTATTAACCTAATCGGTTGGAAAAAGATTGCTCTTCTTTTTCGCAAACTACTGGATCTGGATCAGTGGGCCCCGTCACTACGTCTATAAGCCCCTCGTATTCCACCTGTATTTCGACCTCCCGGGGAGACCGCCCCGGGCGAGGGTCCTATAGGGCAAGCGGTTCCCACCGACCGAAAGAGAACGATCCTAAAGTTTGGCGGGTAATCGAGTCTTAACGAGTATACGATGTAAATTACGGACAAGGCGACGTCAAAAGTCAAGATCATGTCCGAGGGCTCGACGAAAAGTCGGCATGATTTGGGCGATAAGCGTCCACAATTGATCTTGACTTGTCGTCGGTTAAGCCGTAATTAGGCATGGAATATTCATTAATCCTTGATGACTCGGTGTCAATGCTTTGGGAGTCGGTGTATAATTTGTGCCGGTCGAGCCGAAGTCAAGGCGCCGGTCAATATCTTGGTCAAAGTCTACGGCGGAAAACCGGCGGAACTTCGACCGATTAGGGTCCCCGAAAGACATTGAGTCGGTATGCCGACAAAGGCTTGAAAGGAAAGGTCTATACACGAGACGGGGCATGACACGGCACCAGACTAAAAACCAACCGGGTCTCGGACAAAGTGTGTCACGGACAAGTGCATGGTCGACACGAGGCTCCATGGGATGTTTGGGTAGTCCTGTGCTCATCCGAGAGGCGTAATAAGACCAAACGGACCGCGACAAGGATTTCCCCGGGTTAGGGACGTAGTGTGCAGTGTACGGTCACGTGCGCGTAGTGTGCAAGCAGTCTATGTTCTTTTTCTGAGTAAAATAGAAATTTTTTTTTTTATGTGTCTTAAAAATGTGATGCATGATTTTTTTTTTTGGAAATTTTTTTTTTTGAAAATCCTTTTTTTTTTTGAATTTTTTTTTTTGAAATTTAATGAACATATAAGCACGTAAGCACGAAAATTCCGACAGTTAGGGACATTATTCCGACAGTCAAAATTTTGACTTTTTCCGAGGCGGCCAAAATAACACGAAAATGTGCAAAAATCAACACACACACAAATGATTTTCAAAGCCGGGACGGAAGCTTGACCCTCGAAAGCTTTTTCCTTTTTTTTTTTTGAAAACGGTGATACCGGTACGTGGAATTGTTAAACCACAATTTATCCCCGACTCGTGTTAGGAGGCGGTAACGGGAAGTTTAATGGTTTCCACCAATATACCAAATACCATTTTTTTTTTAAAAAAAAAGCTCATAGTCCCCAGCGGAGTCGCCACTGTGATGATGTGTCGCCATTTTCGCGGGAAAAAATTCGATTTTTAGGCGTTTCTTTGAAAAAAACCAAATAAAACCCGGGAAAAAGAACGGAGTCGCCACGCCATTTTTGTTTTAAGGGCCAAAACTTTGAAAAATGCCCGAGATCAGAAATTTGGATTTGGAGGTCATGTTACACGCCGGGAAGGACGTTAGTGTGCACCCGGAATGCCTCGTAAAACGAGTCTTCCAAGCTGAAAATCATTTGTGTGTGTGTGTGTGTGTGTTTTGGCCAAAATAACTTGAAACTCAGAAAAGTAAAAATTGGGATATCTTTTTAAGACTTTAAACTGATCCCATGATTTTTTGGAAGATTTTTGGATTGAGATTTGGTACTCAAAAGACCTTTTGAAGTTGAGAGCCACTTCTGCCAGAATGAAAAAGGCAGTGGACCTTTGATTTTGAAATGGATTCAAGGGTCTTAAAACTTCATAATCTGGATAAACTCAGAGAATGAAAGTTGTTCCAGACACCTTAAATAAGATTTGTGCGAAGGAATTTTCCATTTTGGAGAATATTTGAGGGGTCAAAACCTTCTGGAAATCTCAGATATGCAATCTGGATTTCCAGAAGCTGATGAACTAGCCTCTGAAAGAAAATTTGAAAAGAGGAGTTTTACTCACCCAAAAAATAAAGTAAAAATATGTCTGGAAATCTCTGGATGTTGGATACAAAAAGTGTTTTGTAGTCAACACCAAATTCCAAGTTTATCTGTGTTCAAAAATTAAGACAATGGACTGGGGTCTTGGAAAATTGCTACTGGACAGCAACTTCTCAAGAAAGAAAATATGATTTTAAAGGGGGTTTTGCATCCATGCTTGTCCCCATTTCCCTAGGTTTTGGTTAGTGATCACTTGACATTTTAGTGGTGAATCAACTATACCAAACCATCCTTGGGGTACATTAGGACTAAGCACTTCATTTGCTTGGGAAGGGGAATTTTATCCTTTGAAATCAAGATTTGGTGCTTGAAAATGGTTTTTAGGGTTTTGAAAATGAGTTTTCTTTGCAAGAAAGTAAGAGAACTTGAAAATAATGTTGATCCTTGTAGAAGATCATCCATGGAGATGAACTTCCATGGTGATCTTCTTGGATCTAAGACAAGAAAATGAATGCACTACATTTTGTAGTTTGAGGATGCATGCATGATGAGAGATTTAGGGTAAGAAGAGGGAGGTTATACCTATCTTCTTTGTATTTTGGGGCTTTGGCTTGAATGTATGAGTGTTTGAGGCTTTGAATATGATGGTGAGTGAGTTTGATTTGAGTGAGTTGGGAAAGATTCAAGAGAAAATGGTGACAATTCAAGTGAATTCTCACTGTTTTCTCTCTATATTTCGCCAGAGGTTCAGTGCAAATTGTGTTGTGGCTCTTTATTTTTGTGACTGGAGGGCTCAATTTATAGCCCTCCTGAAATGACAAAGATGTCCGCGCGGATAGGATCCTTCGCGTGCACTGTTCATTAAATGCAGCTTCAGGCTTTGGACAAGAGGAATATTTCTTTTGAAAATTCAAATTAACAGCCAGTTTATGTTTCCAGCCATTTCTATTTTTGGTTTTCTTCCTTTGTTTTGCTTTTTAAGATTCTTTTTGAGGTTTAACCTTAAATAACAATGCCCATTTTACCCTCACTTTGTTAGAAAAGTTAGGAATGTTAGGAATTGTTAGAAATGTTATAACTTTCGTTAATTTTCTAACGAAAATTCTAACAAGCTCAAATTGGAGCACTTACAGTATCCACGCGATGAACGAACCCTAGAACTCTTTCTAGGAGGATTGCTAGATCCCTTGATTGAAACCTTTTCAATCTATGATGAATTGTGGAATTGGTGTGATGTTTTTCAATTCACAATTGAAAAATCTCTCTATTTTGTCTTTCTCAAAGCTCAAAATCGGAACTGGCTGCTAGGGTTAGTCAAGGATACTATTTATACTATATAAATATTATACCCTATTAAAAACCCTTGGCAAAAACGGTTTCAGCGTTTCAGCGTACATGGGCGGTCGCCCATAAGGACCTGGGCGGTCGCCCATGAGACCAGCGCCTAACCTCCTTATATGAAAACCATCGTGGGCGGTCGCCCATAAGGGCAAGGGCGGTCGCCCATGTGGACAGTCTCCAATGCCCAGTTTTCATATAACATGAGCGGTCGCCCATAGCCATTGAGCGGTCGCCCAAAGCCAACTATTGACTTGTGGGCGGTCGCCCATGGTCACTTGGGCGGTCGCCCAACACACCAGATTCCATAATTCCATTTTGACAATTCGTTCGATGCGTGTGACCCCATAGGACTATACTATGTTGGCAATGAGTCCGATCACATCGATCCTCATAAGACATGAGCGGACTCTAGCAAGCCATCATGCCTACCCAAATAGTATAATATCAAGTTCGATTTTCCTACATAGAACATATCACAATCCCATTGTCACACGATGTTATATTGAACATGAGTCATGGTCCACGTCAACTCATATTGTTCAATGCTTTCTCGTTACCAAGTAAATTGATTAATCGAATGATATTAATCACATTAATTCATTCGGGCATGGCCATGCACTACATCAATCTTACTTACGAGTGGCCTAGCAAACATCTCTCTTTACGAGGGACAATTTCCATCTTGACTTATCATTCTTCCCAACAAGAATCATACCATGCCAATGATAGCCCTTATTGTCATCCGGTTAAAGACAACGTTAAACTATATCAAACATGATATTCATCAAGCGGAAGACGATGATAATCTCAGGTCAAAGGATATCAATGATATGACTATATGAGATTTAATTATGACATTTGACCATGACATAAATCTCATAATGGGTCAAGTCCAGTACCTTGTTCTCTAACAAGTACCCATGAATCTAATGTGCATCTCTATGCATATAATCATCACATGATTATCCATTAGACTTCATACTAGTGCTTCATAAGTACTAGGGACACGATTATTATAAATAAACATGCAAACATATATAACAATCAAAGAAGCAATCTCATATATATATGAAAAATGACATTACATAAAGGTCTATCCCTATAGGCCTAGGGCACTAACACCTACAGTCTCCCACTTGCACTAGGCTCAATCATTCATGTATCTTATACCCATGGACCTAACATGACCGTCATGTTTAGCTTGTGGTAAAGGCTTGGTGAGAGGGTCCGAGATGTTATCATCCGTTGGTACCTTGCATATCTTGACGTCCTCCCTTTCACAGATTTCTCGAATGAGGTGGAAACGTCTCAAAATGTGTTTGGATCGCTGATGTGACCTTGGTTCTTTTGCTTGGGCAATAGCACCATTGTTATCACAGAACAGCTCTATCGGGTTAGTGATACTTGGAACGACTTCTAAGTCACCAACGAACTTCTTGATCCAAACCGCCTCCTTAGCCGCATCCGATGCTGCTATGTATTCGGCTTCTGTTGTAGAATCAGCAACAGTGCTCTGCTTGGAACTCTTCCAACAAACATCACTTCCATTTAGCATAAACACAAAAACCAGACTGCGATCTATAGTCATCTTTGTCGGTTTGGAAGCTTGCATCTGTGTAACCCTTTACAACCAGATCATCTTCCATTCCTCCAAATACCAAGAATACATCCTTAGTCCTTCTCAAGTACTTAAGGATATTCTTGACAGCTATCCAATGGTTCTCACCAGGATCAGACTGGTATCTACTCGTTGCGCTTAGAGCATACGAGACATCGGGTCTAGTACATAATATGGCATACATGATAGACCCAATTGCCGAAGCATATGGTATATCACTCATCCTCTTTCGCTCATCATTTGTCTTAGGACAATGAGTCTTGCTAAGAGTAATGCCATGTCCCATTGGCAAGTTCCCTCTCTTAGAATTTTCCATGCGGAATCTTCTAAGGACCTTGTCAATATATGTACTCTGACTCAAACCAATCATCCTTCTTGATCTATCTCTATAGATCTTGATACCAAGGATATAAGCCGCTTCACCCATATCTTTCATTGAGAAACATTTTCCTAACCAGGACTTTACAGTCTCAAGTGCAGGAACATTGTTTCCAATGAGCAAGATGTCATCGACATACAACACCAGAAATAGCACTATGCTTCCACTTATCTTCTTGTATACACAAGGTTCATCTTCGTTTTTGATGAAGCCAAACTCTTTGACTGATTCATCAAAACGTAGATTCCAACTTCCGGAAGCTTGCTTCAATCCATAAATGGATCTCGCAACTTACACACTTTGTTAGAATCCTTTCGATCGACAAACCCTTCAGCCGTATCATGTATACATCCTCAAGTAGGTTTCCGTTAAGAAACGCTGTTTTGACGTCCATTTGCCATATCTCATAGTCGTAATATGCGGCTATGGCAATTAGGATTCTAATAGACTTAAGCATTGCTACGGGCGAAAAGGTTTCATCATAGTCAACACCATGAATCTGTCTATACCCCTTAGCAACTAGCCTAGCCTTATAAGTATGTACCTTCCCATCCATGTCGGTTTTCTTTTTGAAAACCCACTTGCACCCTATGGTTTTTATACCTTCGGGTGGATCAATCAAGTTCCAAACTTGATTATCGTACATGGATTTGATTTCGGATTCCATGGCTTCTAGCCACTTGTCCGAATCAGGAGTGGACATCGCCTCTTGATAGGAAGTAGGTTCATCATTCTCAATGATTTCTACTTCATTACTTTCCGTCATGAGAAATCCATATCTCTCAGGTTCGGATCGTATCCTATCCGATCTGCGAAGAACTTGTGTATTTTGAACCGGTTCCACAACAGCTTGTGAACTTGGTTCCGTCTCTACTATTGGTTCCTTGTCATTTTCGGGTTCTTGAATTTCTTCAAGATCAATTTTACTCCCACTAGTTTCTTTAGAGAGAAACTCTTTCTCTAGAAAGACACCATTTCGAGCAACAAACACTTTGTTCTCGGATTGGTTGTAAAATAGATATCCTTTCGTTTCCTTGGGATAACCAACGAAAATACATTTATCGTATCTAGGTGCAAGTTTATGTTCGAAACCAATTTCTTTACATAAACCTCACATCCCCAAATCTTCATGAAAGATAAGCTAGGCTTTCTTCCATACCACATCTCATGTGGGGTTTTAGGAGCCGATTTAGTAGGGACCTTGTTAAGTGTGAAAGCGGTTTGTTTCCGGTGCATGTCCCCAAAAGGAAATAGGAAGGTTCACTTGACTCATCATCGATCGAACCATATCTAATAGAGTTCGATTTCTCCTCTCGGACACACCATTCCATTGTGGTGTTCGGGTGGAGTAAGTTCCGAAATAATTCCACAACTTTTCGGATGATCGTCAAATTCTTGGCTCAAATATTCACCACCTCGATCGGATCGAAGTGTTTTAATAGTTTTGCCAAGTTGATTTTGTACTTCACTTTGAAATATTCTAAATATCTCAAAAGCTTCACTTTTGTACTTCATCGATAGACGTAGCCATATCTTGATAAGTCATCGGTGAACGTTATGAAGTACCAAAATCCTCCCCTAGCAATGCTATTCATTGGTCCACATACATCGCATGTACGAGAGCCAACAAATCACTAGCCCTTTCACTACTCTTAGTAAAAGGTGCTTTAGTCATCTTGCCCAATAAACAAGACTCGCAAACATCATATGATTCATAATCACATGAGTCTAAATATCCATCTTTATGGAGTTTAGATATGCGTTTCTCGTTTATGTGCCCAAGACGGCAATGCCATTTATATGTGTCATTCACATTATTTGGTTTGGATTTCTTACTAACATGATAGACATTATCAACATTATTCTCAACATCCAAGACATAAAGGCCATTAAAAGAATGAGCAACACAATAAAGCATGTCATTCAAATAAATCGAAAATCTCTTATTCGCAATAAGAAAATTGTAACCCTCATTGTCTAAACATGAAATAGAAATAATGTTTCTGCTCAAATCCGGAACATAATAACAGTTATTTAAAACTAAAATTAATCCGCTTGATAAAGTGACTTCGTAAGTCCCTACGGCCAATGCAGCAACTCTTGCTCCATTTCCAACCCGTAGATCTACTTCACCCTCTTTGGAAAGCAACCTTCTATTCTTTAGTCCCAGCACATTTAGGCAAATGTGAGATCCACATCCGGTATCTAATACCCAAGAACTAGAGGTAGAAAGTAAATTATCTATCACATAGATACACGAAGTCATGGCAATCTCATTGCCCTTCTTCTTCGATCCTTCTGATAAAGCTTGCGATTACGCCTCCAATGCCCAGTTTCCTTGCAATGGTAGCACACCACATCCTTTTGGGATTTGGGTTTAGGCTTCTCAGCAACGGCAACCTTTGCCTCCGGTTTAGCAACTTTTGCTTTACCCTTGTTTTTGAACCCCTTTCCTTTATTCACCATCAACACTTGATTGGTTTTCTTGGTAATATTGTTCTCCGCATTCTTTAGCATCCCATGCAATTCAGACAGAGATTTATTCATCCCATTCATGTTATAATTCAGAACAAACTGATTATAACTTTCAGGGAGTGAATGCAATATCATATCCGTAGCCAGCTCTAACTGGATAGGATATCCAAGCCTCTCAAGATGTTCGAGGTGACCCTTCATTTTCAACACATGAGGCCCAACAGGTTGTCCTTCAATCATATCTTGCATGAATGAAGAGCCTTCATAGTGTCAAACCTTTCCGTACGTGCTTGCAACTGGAACATTTCCTTCAAATGATTTCCTAAATCATAGGCTTCCATGTGTACAAGGTCCTTCTGAAGAGCCTTACACATGGTCGCAAGCATCAGGCAACCAACATCAATAGAATCATCCACATGCTTCTTATGTTGGTCCCTTTCCGCTTTAGTTGCATTAGCAGCAGGCTCGGGTGGAACGGGTCCATCGAGAATGTACAACTTCCTTTCTTGTTTGAGAACAATTCCCAAACTGCGGATCCAATCCACATAGTTGTTGCCATTCTCCTCTAACTTGTCCTTCTCAAGGGTGATCGCGATGACATGTTTTGATTATTGTTTACAGCCATTGATCTACAAAGATATGCAACAAGATACGAACACATATAAGTACCAATTCATTTAAGAGATTAATTAACGTATTTCACAAATACTCCCACTAAATTATATGACCTTCTTATACAAACATGTATAATATAATTTAATAGGCTAAGACCCAACTTTAATTTAATTTCAAGTCGGCTATGGCACGACTGCTCAAAATTAAACTAAAAAGGTATATAACATTTATCAATCATATCTATATATGACTCTTAGATCATTATGAGATTATGGACATCATATGTCACATGTTTCAATCTCATCTTATGCCTTAGGCCCAAAACTGTTTTGATAGCCTTATTGAGTTCAACCATTTTAAACGTATAGCAATCACTATTTGCTCATCTTGATCATACAAAGATAGAATTAATGTACCTCGCTATGGCGAGCCTACATAAAACTACCCGTGTACTCACAAGTGTTTAAAGTGGGTAGCATAAACAAACTCAAAATTTCATAGAAGGTTCAATTTGTCATGCTTATCAATTACATGCCAAGGTTGAATCATGAAAACTATATGAGCATAATTATGAACTTGGAATGATGCAACACAAATTATATTTGATTAGTAATTACTAGTACGCGGCCCACGTGCTCCAAATTTATCCCACACTTCCATCGAAGTGCCTGTGGGGAAGGTCTTGGTGTCCAGCCAATATACTAAGTAACACTTCACAAATATCCTAGATTAATCACATTAATCATATTAATGAAATTGACATCCCATAATCTAGATTAATCATATTAATCAAATATTTCAATTTCATAATCATGGTATATCATTATATACAATTACTTCACAAGCAAAACTCATATAATTTTACATCCTAAATCATATTCATCATGAAAATTCATATAATCACATTACACAATTATCATGATTATCTAACTAAACATCATGAACGGGGCTCTGATACCACTGTTGGGTTTCGAGGATCCATGCGCAGCGGAATAATGCAAATAACTCGAAAACCCGGAGCCCTAGAATTAATTCAAGATGAATAATTAAGAAGTATGAATTAGGGTTACCAACCTTGAATGCTTTTGCCTTTGATAAACTTGACCCGACTCCAGATTGATGGTCTCTTGAATCCTTGAGGAACAAGCCTTGAATCACGAACAAAAGATCTTGTATTGCGAAGATCCTCTACGAGTATCCACGCGATGAACGAACCCTAGAACTCTTTCTAGGAGGATTGCTAGATCCCTTGATTGAAACCTTTTCAATCTATGATGAATTGTGGAATTGGTGTGATGTTTTTCAATTCACAATTGAAAAATCTCTCTATTTTGTCTTTCTCAAAGCTCAAAATCGGAACTGGCTGCTAGGGTTAGTCAAGGATACTATTTATACTATATAAATATTATACCCTATTAAAAACCCTTGGCAAAAACGGTTTCAGCGTTTACGTACATGGTGGTCGCCCATGGGACCCGGGCGGTCGCCCACGAGACCGCCGCTAACCTCCTTATATGAAAACCATCGTGGGCGGTCGCCCATAAGGGCAAGAGGGCGGTCCGCCCAGTGGGACGCTCCAATGCCCGGGCCATATAACATGAGCGGTCGCCCATAGCCATTGAGCGGTCGCCCAAAGCCAACTATTGACTTGTGGGCGGTCGCCCATGGTCACTGGTCGCCCAACACACCGCATTCCATAATTCCATTTTGACAATTCGTTCGATGCGTGTGACCCCATAGGACTATACTATGTTGGCAATGAGTCCGATCACATCGATCCTCATAAGACATGAGCGGACTCTAGCAAGCCATCATGCCTACCCAAATAGTATAATATCAAGTTCGATTTTCCTACATAGAACATATCACAATCCCATTGTCACACGATGTTATATTGAACATGAGTCATGGTCCACGTCAACTCATATTGTTCAATGCTTTCTCGTTACCAAGTAAATTGATTAATCGAATGATATTAATCACATTAATTCATTCGGGCATGGCCATGCACTACATCAATCTTACTTACGAGTGGCCTAGCAAACATCTCTCTTTACGAGGGACAATTTCCATCTTGACTTATCATTCTTCCCAACAAGAATCATACCATGCCAATGATAGCCCTTATTGTCATCCGGTTAAAGACAACGTTAAACTATATCAAACATGATATTCATCAAGCGGAAGACGATGATAATCTCAGGTCAAAGGATATCAATGATATGACTATATGAGATTTAATTATGACATTTGACCATGACATAAATCTCATAATGGGTCAAGTCCAGTACCTTGTTCTCTAACAAGTACCCATGAATCTAATGTGCATCTCTATGCATATAATCATCACATGATTATCCATTAGACTTCATACTAGTGCTTCATAAGTACTAGGGACACGATTATTATAAATAAACATGCAAACATATATAACAATCAAAGAAGCAATCTCATATATAAATGAAAAATGACATTACATAAAGGTCTATCCCTATAGGCCTAGGGCACTAACACCTACATACCATGGGGACGCTCACGGTCGCCGAGCATCACGACCGCATGGTATGTATGTTAATTTAAATGTAGTAGTGTATGGATGCTTTTAAATAGGTTTATGTACGTATGTTAGCTGGGAGCCATGTTGATGCTATGAAATCCATAATTTTAGTGTAAATGTAGTGTATGCATGCTTTTAAATCAGTTTAAATGTTGCATTTATACAATTTCAAAGTAATAATCTCGCTTATTTTATTTATAGGAAAGGGAGTATGGTCCGAATATCAGTTTTGTGGATGTTTACGCTAGCACCCATATTCGGAATTCTACAGCGCCCGATCAACCTCCGCAATGGGTTGACGATCGATCTGCTAATGCCTTTGTAAGTAAACTATCATTAAATGACTTGATTTTGAATATGTAAATTTATTTATGTACCTTACATTGTGTATATGATTATAATTGTTTGTTTTATTTTGACAAAGCCGCATATCAAGCCGCCGTTGTTCCCGAAGGAACGCCTCCCGGCGAGCCCGTCCCCTTCGTGCTCGATGTTTGGCACGAGGTCACCTCTCGTGGGACATCCAAGGAGAGGAGCCCGAGTGTTAGGGATGGGGATTACGGGCGGCAATGCCCGTCGGCGTCGACCTCACTGCTCTGAAAAATGTTGCCCAAATTGGCCCACGTTTCATGATCCGAGGGTCGACACTGGAGGTCTGCGTTGGAGGAGGAGAAACGCGAGCGGCAAAGCTTGCGGATGCTTTGGCAGTTCGAGACGCAGATGCAGGGAGGAGAACGATCGACGTCATGCGAGAGATTCAAAGACAACATGCAGAGACTCAAAGACAATTGGCGCGTTGATGGCTCATCTCGGCCGAGACTCCCGGGGTAATTTCCGGCGTCCCCCGGGTTGATTGCGGATTTTTTAGACATTTTTGTATTAATTTATACTTGTTTGTAAACATTTGAGACATTTGGTACCCGCGGGAGCCCCCCCCCGCCTCTCCCCCCGCCCCCCCCCTCTCCCCCCCCCCCCCTCTCCCCTCTCCCCCCTCCCCCCTCCCGAATTGGTACGGTGGTATTTAGTTTTTATTTGGTACGCTGATATTTGAATTTTAGTTTTTATAGTTTTAGTTTTATAAATTGAAATGTTATATCAGGTACAAAAAATTTTGGTTTATTGATATTTTAAATTATTTTTTTTAAATTTATTTCAGAATCAGCGACGGAATTTTCCGTCATTTGAAATCAATACTTGAAATAAAAATTAATTAAATAAATTAATTTCAGCTAATTTTTCGTCAGTAATAAAAATTAATTTAATTAAATTAATTTCAAATGACGAAATTTCCGCCGTTATAATCATTTAATTTTTATTTAATTTTTATTTCAACGGCGGAAACTTCCGTCGCCGTAATAAAATTTAAATTAAAATTAAATAATTTCAGGTAATTTCCGCTTGAAATAATTTAATTTTAATTTAAATTTTATTATTGACGGAAATTTCCGCCGCTGAAATTAATTTAATTAAATTAATTTTTATTATAGCGACGGAAATTTCAATTTGAAATGAAAATTTAATTAAATTAAATTAATATAGCAGCGGAAGTTTCCGTCGCTGAAACCATTAATTCACCGGCGGAATTAAATTCCGTCGGTAAAAAAAAAAATAGCGGCGGAAATTGACCCGTCGGAGCACTGCGACGAGCTGGTAGCGGCGGACCACCGACGGAATTTTTCCGTCGGTGATTTATTTTAGCGACGGAAATTTAATTTTAGCGGCGGAAATTTCCGTCGCTAAATGACCTTTTTCTGGTAGTGAGATAACAATTAAGTCCTCTATGTTTTCTCTCTAATCCTCCTCTTAAGGGGTGATTGAAGCTTGGGCTTGTGTGTGAATGGGAGTGATTTGAGAGTATTTGGAGTGAGTGAGATTTGGGAAATATTCAAGAGAAAATGGTGGCAATCTAAGGATTCCCACTGTTTTCTCTCTATTTTTCGCCAGAGTGCTGTTGCTGTGAGTGAATTGTGTTATGTAAACTGAGAGAGGAGGGTTCAATTTATAGGCCACTGTGAGGAGCATTCCGATCCGCGCGGATCTGATTGACGCGTGCCCTGGTGCATTAAATGCTGCTCCAGGCTTTGGACAGGAAGAATATTATTCAAAAATTCAAACTGGTTGCTGTTTTTCAGCTTGCCAATTCGGGTTTTTTACAATTCTTTTGCTTTTTGAGATTCTTTTCTTGGTTTATCTTTAAATGGCAATCCCTACTTTACTCTTGCTTTGTTAGAGAAGTTAGGAATTGTTAGAAATGTTAGGAATGTTAAAACTTTCGTTAATTTTCTAACGAAAATACTAACAACTCAAATTGGAGCACTTACAGTTATGGATTGGAAATTGTTGTACACATGTTATATATGTGTTATAAGACTTAAAGGGAGTATATTAGAGTCCTAAACCAAGTATATTCCTGCTGTAAAGTGGCCTTGCAGTTGCTGAAGTAAGTGCTGGGAAACTGTAGTTGTTGATGTTCTTGCTGTGAATCTGCAGAAACCGTGGCTTCAGGTGAGGGGCACGAATCGTGCCCATGAGCACGAGTCGTGACCAAACAGAGGGAGTCGTGGTCACCAGTCGTGGCCTTGGAATCAGTCGTGCAGGGAAGATGCACGACTCTTGCTGCCATGCATGACTCGGGCTCAAAACTGCCTTGAGTGAGCAACTTTGCAAGCTTTTAAACCTAGGTTAGTGAGTATAGATTTAATAACTCTTTAACTATACTTGTAGTACAAGTTTACTACAACATTGTAGAACTTGGAATAGGCCAAAAAGTTATTGGCAAGAGCTTTAAATATTGATCCAAAATTGCTTGGAAGGCAGTTTCAGCGCTTGTATTATTTCAATCTGCAGCCTTGGTCCATGTTTGAGGCATTGGAAACCTAGGCTAAACAACTCGGATTGGAACACTTTTTGATCCTGTATTTAGTAAAACTTTAGTACTACATAATGGAGTTTGAATTGGGGCAAAAATATATTTATAAGGTCCTTAAATAATGTCTCAAAAATGCTTGAGAGGCGATTGTGAAACTTGAACCAAATGTTATAAAACTTGGTTTTTTGAACTTGAACCCTAAAGGGAAGTTGTTCAATGTTGTATTATGATGGCGTAGGGCTACTTATATGTTATTGTACCCCTACATGATGACCTATGTAGGGTTATTTGCTCTATAGTGCCTAAAAATGAGTAGGGCATTATTTCCTTGGTTTGAACAAGAGGGATAACACCCTGTTTTTGGTTTCTATGGTATGGAATGATTATGTAAGACTTATGCAATATATTTGGTGACATAAGTGCTTACTTGTTCATAGTTAATTGTGTTCAAATACTTGTTGCACTGTTCCTTTGGTTGAACATGAGTACTTAATACCATGTCATATCATTGTTGTTATTCAATAGTGTTGAAACATATGTGCACTATTGTGATTGATTTAACATGAGTTATAGTTCCATGTTATGTATATTGATGTCCCATAGGGTGGACTTATGTTCAAGTATCTGTGATGTGCTTGACTATGATGGTATCAGCTGAACATTGTGGGGGTATATGGGATCCTAACACCTATGAGAAGATATTTTATAAGTTGTTTAGATTGCCTTATACACGCGACCTCTCCCCGTCTCGTGGCCACGGCACAGGGGTGCGCAGCTGCTGTGTATATGTGCAGCGAGGCACGACAATGGCGATAACTTATATGGATCTCGTTCGGGTCGTATAAGACGTGAATAAGCACTAGCATTTCACGAGCGGAGTATCCCTCCCACCGTTGTACTACATATGATTCAGATGAAAAGGTAAGGGAAAGGTAACGGAATGTGTTTACTGTTTCCCAATGTGTTATTGGCAACCTGATTGTGTGTTGCATTGTATATGACTTATTGGTCAGAAGGAAAAGGTAACGTAATGTGTTTACTGTTTTCCAATGTGAGCAACCTATTTATGTGTTGCATATTGTATGGCATATTGTTGCATACATAATAACTTGCTGAGATTTTATCTCACCCCTTCTCCCTTTATTGTTTTAGATCCCGCTGAGACAGGTGGACCGGACCAGTGAGGCCGGGGGAAGAGTTTGGACTCCTTTTGGGTTGTCAGGGTATGAGTTCTTTTGAGAGATGGGGCTGTACTTGGTTGTTATTCTTTTGGAAAATGTATTGTATATAAAGTTTTACAACATGTTTCCTTTGTATCGTGTTGTAAGTAACTTAAACTTGGTTTGTGTTTGAGTGGCTTGTGTATAGCCTTTCCCCGTTGTATTGTTTGTTAAAAACAGGTGCATATATCGCCTCCGTGTAGAGAGATTATTTTGAAATGGTTTTAAAAACGTGTTGTATACTTTTCCAGATAAATGAAAGAAAAGTTTTTTTAAAATGGTATATTTTGGGACCCTTCATCCTGGGACACGGTTTATAGGTCCGGGAGTTGGGAGGCGCCCACAGTTGGTATCAGAGCTTTGGCTAGAGTCAAGGGTAGATGTCTAGTCTAAGGGGGAGTGTGTGATATCTGACGCCGAGTGTTTCCTGCAGGGATCAGTGTAATGGCTGGGATTGGTGGTGACCAGCAGAGAAATATTGGTGATCAGGGGGCTGGGGGAGGTCCTAATGCTAAGATGATGGCAATGTTTCAGACTTTCCTCCAGACTATGGCAGCTCAGGGTAGAGCACAACAGCAACCTGAGGTAAGACCAACCCAGGGACTAGAAAAGTTTATCAAATTGTCTCCACCAAGCTTCAACGGAGATCCAGATCCGCAGATAGCTGAGAGATGGTTGGAGGTTATGACCAAAATCTTTATTGCAATGGAGAGCACAAATGAAGAAAAGGTCAGATGTGCAGTGTTTAAGCTAGAGGGTCCAGCTGAACATTGGTGGCAGATCCTGAAAGAAAGCTGGGAGCGGGATCATACGCCCCAGACTTGGGACAACTTTGTGGGGAAATTCAAGGAACACTTCATTCCTGTAATCACTAAAGACAAGAAAGAGGTAGAATTCCTGAAACTTGAGCAGGGGGCATTGACAGTAGCCCAGTACTCAGCTAAATTTACAGAATTGGCAAGGTATTGTTCCCATCTTGTGCCAGATGAAAGCAGGAGGGTTTACCGGTTTGTTAAAGGGTTGAGGTTGGAATTTAGGAAGCAACTGTTGACTCATGATTTTCCTACCTACCAGGCGGCAGTTAATATGGCCTACAGGATCGAGAATGACATTGATGAACATAAGAGTAAGTCAGAGGCAAGTGGAAGCAAGGGTAAGTCTAAAGACAAGGGTTCAGGGCAAGGTAAGAGTCAGACTAAGGCTTCAATTGCTGGAGTGGCTAAGGGAGGTACAGTTACAGTTTCAACAAGGCCTGTATCCCGTCAATTTGGAACTGTTTGCAACTTTTGTAAGAGGATTGGGCATTCTGAAGAGAACTGTTGGAGGAAACAGGGTAAGTGTCTAAACTGTGGTGAAATGGGGCATTTCAAGAAGGACTGTCCTAAATTTAAAAAGGGCCAAGCTCCAGGCAGTAAACATCAAGGTGATCAGCCCAGAGGTGGTGTGAAAAGAGATGTAGAAGGAAACCAAAGGAGAAAGTGCAAGGCAGAGTGTTTGCCTTAGGCCGAGGAGAGGTAGATCCTACGGCAGTGATTAGAGGTATTGTCCCTGTCTCAGGGGTCAGGGCTCGTGTTCTTATCGACCCTGGATCGTCTCATTCATATGTGGCATCTCATTTTGCATTTACATTGCATAAGTTGCCTATGTTATTACCTTATGTGCTAGAGGTTTCTACTCCTGTGGGAGAGCACCTCGAATCCTCTCTGATCTATCATGGCTGTGAGGTCATTATTTGTGGGCATGTATTGCCAGTGGATTTGGTAGAGTTACCAATTCGAGATTTTGATGTTATTTTAGGCATGGACTGGTTGAGTTCTTGTCATGCCTTGGTGGACTGTCGCAGAAAGCGAGTCACCTTTTCTATGCCTGATGTGCCTGTGTTTATGTTTGATGCTGATAAATCTTTATTTGGCATTCATGTTATTTCTGCACTAAAGGCTAGAAAGTTATTATCTAATGGGTGTGAAGGTTACTTGGCATATGTGTTAGACTCTAATAGGAAATCTCCTGAGTTATCTTCTGTGCCAGTTGTGAATGAGTTCAGTGACGTATTCTCAACTGAGTATAGTATGCCTCCAGATAGAGAAGTGGAGTTTTGTATTGACTTATTGCCAGGTACTTCACCAATTTCTAAGGCACCCTACAGAATGGCTCCAGCTGAGTTGAAAGAGTTGAAACTTCAGTTGCAGGAGTTGCTTGATAGGGGTTTTATTCGACCTAGTGTATCACCTTGGGGAGCACCAGTGTTGTTTGTTAGGAAGAAGGATGGTACTTTACGGTTGTGTATTGATTACAGACTACTGAATCAAGCTACAATTAAGAACAAATATCCTCTTCCTCACATTGATGATTTGTTTGATCAACTCCAAGGTTCCGTTATCTATTCTAAGTTGGATTTACGTAGCGGATACCATCAGTTGAAGATCAAGCCAGATGATGTTTCTAAGACAGCTTTCAGAACAAGGTACGGGCATTATGAATTTCTTGTTATGCCATTTGGGTTGACCAATGCACCGGAAGTCTTTATGGATATGATGAACAGGATCTTTAAGCCGTATCTTGATAATTTTGTGGTTGTTTTTATTGATGATATCCTGGTATACTCAAAATCCAGGGAAAATCACGAGAGGCACCTGAGAATTGTCTTATCCGTGCTTTGTGAGAAACAGTTATTTGCAAAGTTCAGCAAGTCTGAATTCTGGCTGGAACAGATTTCTTTCTTGGGTCACGTGGTATCCAGAAATGGTATTGCAGTGGATCCTTCAAAAATTGAGGTCGTAGTCAACTGGAAACAGCCTTCTACTGTGACAGAGGTTCGTAGTTTCCTTGGGTTAGCGGGGTACTATCGAAGATTTATTGAAGGATTTTCGAGGATTGCAACTCCGTTGACCAGATTGACTAGGAAGGATGTACCATTTGCTTGGGATGCTAAGTGTGAAGCTGGCTTTACTGAATTGAAGAAGAGATTGACTTCAGCTCCTATTCTTACACTTCCAGAGGGTTGTGAGAACTTTGTTATATTCAGTGATGCCTCTAAAGAGGGTCTGGGATGTGTTCTTATGCAGAATGGGAAGGTAATTGCGTATGCTTCGAGGAAGTTATCACCAGCGGAGCAGAATTATCCTACCCACGATATGGAGTTAGCTGCCATTGTATTTGCATTGCATAAGTGGAAGCATTACATGTATGGGGCAAAGTTTGAGATATTTACAGATCATAAGAGTTTGAAGTACTTGTTTATCCAGAAGGAATTGAACAACAGACAGAAGCAATGGTTGGAGCTTCTGAAGGATTATGACTGTGCCATTTCTTATCATCCCGGGAAGGCCAATGTGGTAGCTGATGCTATTAGCCGTAAGGATCATCTATCATCCTTGGTATCTCAGGAGTTGAGAGGTGAGATGTTGTTTGCCAACGTCAGAGCTGTTCCTACTCTTTATGAAGATCTTATGGAAGCTCAGTTGCATGATGATGAATTGAAGAAAATCAGGGAGAAATTGCAAGATGGCAAGTTTGGGGAGTTCTCATTGAACAAGGATGGAATTCTCACCTTCAAAGGCAGAATTTGCATACCTTCTTCCCCAGAAATCAAAAGGCAGGTATTAGAGGATGGCCATAAGTCCAGATTTGCTATTCATCCAGGAAGCACCAAGATGTATTAGGATCTGAAACGGGGCTACTGGTGGAATGGCATGAAAAAGGAGATTGCGGAGTTTGTGTCAAAGTGTCTGACTTGTCAACAGATTAAAGCGGAGCATCAGAGACCAGCTGGATTGCTTCAACCACTTGATATTCCTGAGTGGAAGTGGGATGGCATTTCTATGGATTTCGTGACTGGATTACCTCCTACTCCGCGGAAGATGGATGCTATATGGGTTATTGTGGATCGGTTGACCAAATCAGCTCATTTCCTTCCAGTTTCGACCAAGTATTCCTTGGAGAGATTGGCTCAGTTGTACATCCGTGAGATTGTGAGACTACATGGAGTACCTGTCAACATTGTGTCTGATAGGGATCCGAGATTCACCTCGCGGTTTTGGAGGGCTTTGCATGAGGCCCTGGGATCTAAGTTGAGCTTCAGTACAACATTTCATCCTCAGACTGATGGGCAGACAGAGAGGACCATTCAGATTTTGGAGGATATGCTACGAGCTTGTGTGATGGACTTCCAGTTATCTTGGGAAGACCATTTGCCTTTAGTGGAATTTGCCTATAACAATAGCTGCCAGTACAGCATTGAGATGGCACCATATGAGGCACTGTATGGAAGGAAATGTAGGTCCCCAATGTGTTGGGACGAAGTTGGAGAGGCTAGACTTTGGGGTCCAGATTTGGTTAGGGACTTAACTGAGAAGATCAAGGTGATCCGTGACAGATTGAGGACAGCCCAGAGTCGCCAGAAGAGTTACGCCAACATGAGAATAAGGGAGTTATCCTTTCAGGTTGGTGATTTTGTGTTCTTGAAGATCTCACCAAGAATGGGGATCAAAAGGTTTGGCAACAAAGGGAAATTGGCTTCGAGATTTGTTAGTCCATTTGAGATTTTTGAGAAGGTAGGTGAGTTAGCCTATCATTTGGCTCTACCACCATCTCTTTCTTCTCTCCATGATGTGTTTTATGTGTCCATGTTGAGGAAGTATTGCTATGATTCCTCACATGTGTTGAGTTCCTCCTGAGGATGTCCAGGCAGATATGACCTATGTTGAGGTACCTTTGCGGATTCTGGAGAGGCAGGTCCGGGAATTGCGTACCAAGAGTATTCCCGTGGTGAAAGTTCTTTGGAAGAATCACACCATTGAGGAAGCTACTTGGGAATTGGAATCTGAGATGAGTCAGAAGTATCCTGAGTTGTTTGGTCATTCAGGTAAGTGAAGTCCAAATTTGGGACGAATTTTGTTTAAGGGGGAGTGAGTGTCACGACCCTAAGCCTAGGCACAGTATTGGTCACACGTGAAGCACGTGAGGTTGGGTATGCCTTGCATATCATCCTTGGTTTGTTGACATTTGATTTCTTACGTGTTCATATTGAGCCATTTTGTTGCACTATGTGAGTTTTAGATGTTATAAATTGATTTAATGTTATAATGTCTAAATGTTGGAAATGAGAGAAGTTGTGTAGTTCTTTGTCAACCCTTGAAACTTGATGGAAAGTGTTACAAAAATTATCAAGGTGCTTAAGTGTAATTGCAAGTTTAAGGTAGTGATGTGTTGCATTTTGATCTTGGAGGAGCTTTTGTGTAAAAGTGTTATATATATCTCTTTAAAGCTTCTCCAAGAAGCTAAAAACTCACCTCCTCAGTTCTCTCTCAGTTCCTACGTTCTTGAAGCTTCCCAAAACCCTTGTTTAACTTCCAAAATTCATAGAAATTCAGTCCTTGATTTGTTGTTGATTCAAACTTGGAAATTCTGCTAAGGGAAGGGTGTTGAGCAAGAAGAATTGATTTTCTTTCTCTTCTATTTTGATAATCCTTGAGTAAGTTGTTATGGCTCCTTTCTATTTTTGTTCATGTGCTTTAATGATGTTGGCCTGAGCTTATGATGTGGTTTTATCAAGTTTGTAGCTGGTAAAATTGCTAACCATGAGCTGAAAGTGATCAAAGAGAAAGGTGGTAAACCATGGTGTTAATCACTTGGTAAAGGGGGGTGTTATGGATTGGAAATTGTTGTACACATGTTATATATGTGTTATAAGACTTAAAGGGAGTATTTAGATTCCTAAACCAAGTATATTCCTGCTGTAAAGTTGCCTTGCAGTTGCTGAAGTAAGTGCTGGGAAACTGCAGTTGTTGGTGTTGTTGTTCTGCTGATGTTCTTGCTGTGAATCTGCAGAAACCGTGGCTTCAGGTGAGGGGCACGAATCGTGACCATGAGCACGAGTCGTGACGAAGCAGAGGGAGTCGTGGTCACCAGTCGTGGCCTTGGAATCAGTCGTGCAGGGGAGATGCACGACTCGTGCTGGGGAGATGCACGACTCGTGCTGCCATGCACGACTCGAGCTCAAAACTGCCTTGAGTGAGCAACTTTGCAAGCTTTTAAACCTAGGTTAATGAGTATAGATTTAATAACTCTTTAACTATACTTGTAGTAAAAGTTACAACATTGTAGAACTTGGAATAGGCCAAAAAGGTATTGGCAAGAGCTTTAAATATTGATCCAAAATTGCTTGGAAGGCAGTTTCAGCACTTGTATTATTTCAATCTGCAGCCTTGGTCCATGTTTGAGGCATTGGAAACCTAGGCTAAACAACTCGGATTGGAACACTTATTGATCCTGTATTTAGTACAACTTTATTACTACATAATGGAGTTTGAATTGGGCCAAAAAGATATTGATAAGGTCCTTAAATAATGTCTCAAAAATGCTTGAGAGGCGATTGTGAAACTTGAACCAAATGTTATAAAACCTGGTTTTTTGAACTTGAACCCTAAAGGGAAGTTGTTCAATGTTGTATTGTGATGGCGTAGGGCTACTTATATGTTATTGTACCCCTACGTGATGACCTATGTAGGGTTATTTGCTCTATAGTGCCTAAAAATGAGTAGGGCATTATTTCCTTGGTTTGAACAAGAGGGATAACACCCTGTTTTTGGTTTCTATGGTATGGAATGATTATGTAAGACTTATGCAATATATTTGGTGACATAAGTGCTTACTTGTTCATAGTTAATTGTGTTCAAATACTTGTTGCACTGTTCCTTTGGTTGAACATGAGTACTTAATACCATGTCATATCATTGTTGTTATTCAATAGTGTTGAAACATATGTGCACTATTGTGATTGATTTAACATGAGTTATAGTTCCATGTTATGTATATTGATGTCCCATAGGGTGGACTTATGTTCAAGTATCTGTGATGTGCTTGACTATGATGGTATCAGCTGAACATTGTGGGGGTATATGGGATCCTAACACCTATGAGAAGATATTTTATAAGTTGTTTAGATTGCCTTATACCTGTGACCTCTCCCCCGTCTGTGGCCACGGCCTGGGGGTGCGCAGCATCTGTGTATATGTGCAGCCAGGCACAGATAGCTGATAACTTATATGGATCTCTGTTCGGGGTCGTATAAGACGTGAATAAGCACTAGCATTTCACGAGAGCGGAGTATCCCTCCCACCGTTGTACTACATATGATTCAGATGAAAAGGTAAGGGAAAAGGTAACGGAATGTGTTTACTGTTTCCTAATGTGTTATTGGCAACCTGATTGTGTTGCATTGTATATGACTTATTGGTCAGAATGAAAAGGTAACGTAATGTGTTTACTGTTTTCCAATGTGAGCAACCTGTTTATGTGTTGCATATTGTATGGCATATTGTTGCATACATAATAACTTGCTGAGATTTTATCTCACCCCTTCTCCCTTTATTGTTTTAGATCCCGCTGAGACAGGTGGACCGGACCAGTGAGACCGGGGGAAGAGTTTGGACTCCTTTTGGGTTGTCAGGGTATGAGTTCTTTTGGGAGTTGGGGCTGTACTTGGTTGTTATTCTTTTGGGAAATGTATTGTATATAAAGTTTTACAACATGTTTCCTTTGTATCGTGTTGTAAGTAACTTAAACTTGGTTTGTGTTTGAGTGGCTTGTGTATAGCCTTTCCCCGTTGTATTGTTTGTTAAAACAAGTGCATATATCGCCTCCGTGTAGAGAGGTTATTTTGAAATGGTTTTAAAAATGTGTTGTATACTTTTCCAGATAAATGAAAGAAAAGTTTTTTTTTAAAATGGTATATTTTATGACCCTTCATCTTGGGACACGGTTTATAGGTCCGGGAGTTGGGAGGTGCCCACAGCGCCCTTCCATGATTCGCTTCGGGTTTTTGGTTCAATGTGTTATGCTCACAGTCAACATGCTAAGGTTGACAAGTTTGCTAGTAGAGGTCGCAAATGCATCTTTGTGGGTTATCCTCTTGGTAAAAAGGGGTGGAAGCTGTTTGATCTTGAGACCAAGAAATTCTTCGTCTCCCGTGATGTGAAATTCTTTGAGACCGTGTTTCCATACAGTGATTCTACCACAGTTCCTCACGTTTCGGATTCGATTGAAATTCTGGCTGAGGAGGCTGCGTTTGGTAGCATTGACCTTCCTGTTGAAGACTCCATGGTTCCTACAGTTGAATCTACTGCAGTCGAGCCCGTTACTTTACCCGATGCACAGGAGGAGGTTGCTCCTATTGATCCTTCTGCATCGATCGATACTACAGGTCCTTCCTCTTCAACGGTACCTTATGATGAACATGGACCTAGCACTCTAGGGAGGGGTATGAGACAGAAAACTCCCTCGGTTCGTCTTCGTGATTATGTTGCTCTCACTGCTACATCTCCGAGTCCATCCCCCACCTCTCCTCTTCCAACCGGTTCCTCAGGTACCCCCTATCATATAGCTCACTATATAAATTGCGATCGTTTTTCTGCAAAAATACCGTAACTTTCTTGCAGCGATTACTTTGGCTCAAGAGCCGAATTCCTTTCGTGAGATCATGGCTCATGATGGTTGGAAACAGTCAATGCAAGAGGAAATTCGGGTCTTGGAAGATAATGGCACATGGTCTATGGTTTCTTTACCTCTCGGCAAACGTGCCTTGGGTAATCAATGAGTTTATAAAATCAAATATAATTCTGAAGGGGTTGTTGAACGACTCAAGTCTCGGTTAGTCGTCCGTGGCAATCATCAGAAAGAAGGTGTTGACTATACCGAAACTTTTGCTCCTGTGGCAAAAATGGTCACTGTTCGGGCTTTTCTTGCTATTGCTGCTTCCAAGAATTGGGAGTTACATCTGATGGATGTTCACAATGCCTTCCTGCATGGTGATCTTGCGAAAGAAGTTTATATGAAACTCCCTCCGGGCTTTGAAGTACCAAATCCCAACAACGTGTGTCGTCTATATAAGTCTCTTTATGGTCTAAAGCAGGCCCCCCGATGTTGGTTTGCTAAGTTACTGGCCTCTTTGAAGACATATGGGTTCCTTCAGTCTTTCTCCAACTACTCTCTCTTTACATTCACGAAAGGGACGAGTCAGATGAACGTGCTTGTGTATGTTGACGATCTCATTATTGCCGGGAATGATTCCGCTGCGTTACAGACCTTCAAACAGTACTTATGTAAGTGCTTCAAAATGAAAGATATTGGCTCTCTCAAATACTCTCTTGGCATTGAGGTTGCCCGCAATCCTTCTGGTTTGTTCTTGTGCCAACGAAAGTACACATTGGATATTATTTCTGAGGCAGGCTTGCTTGGTGCAAAGCCCTCTGACTTCCGTTCCAAAAACCAGCACGAGTGATTTTTATGGCACGAGGCATACCACGAGTGGAATAAAGGGCACGACTCGTGCTCTCTGGCATGAGTCGTGCTTCCGGCGGATTTCGTCTGATTAGTAGTATTTGATTAGGATTTGTTTCCTTATTATTTTCCTTTTCCTAATTGTTTTCCTAAATCTGGTGTAAGCATCTATAGTATAAATGGGAACTCCCCCATGAACAGTTCTTTGAACAGTTCCAATGGGGGAATTTCCCATTTTGCCCTCACTATTTGGTCCCTTTTCCATTTTGCCCTTAAAAAAATTTTTTTTTTTTTTAATTTAAAAAAAAAAATAAACACAAAAAACGTGGCCTTGGACACGGGCTTAGGCTAGTCTATATATATATATATATATATATATATATATATATATATATATATATCCTCCTTGAGAGAAGAATAAACAACTTTTTACCCTAATTAAATTCCTACAAGATCCAATCTATAAGGTGGTGCAAGTGAAAATTGGTATCTCTATAGCCCTTTTTGACCAAATTTACAAATTTCATCAAGTTTCAATTCGGATAGCGTAACTTTTGCCCTGTTATATGGTTTGCCAGGAGATTGGAACGTTCTTTATGGATGTTTTCAACTCAACTTGTGATTGTTTTCATTCTTTTTCGTTTTCTTTTACCTATTTTTGCTCTTTTTTTTTGTGTACAAATTCAGTGTCTGAGAGAACATGCCTCTCTATGATATCTTGAACGAGTTTCAGAAAGGTCACATCCATATTGCTGTTGTATATAATGATATAAATGAGAAGGAAGAGAAGCTACTCGATAAACACTTCAAGACTAACTTTTCTTTTTCATCTCTCTCTCTCTCTCTCTCTCTCTCCCTCTCTCCCCTTCTTGTGATATATGTGTAAATTCTTGCAGTACCCTTCAGGTCTAATTTCAAGTGAATGTATTTGTTCTATATGGTGGTTATCTAAATAAGCGGGTCCTACTGCAGATTTTCAAAATCTGGCAACTGAATCTGATACCGGCAAAGCTTCAACTCATGGAAATCAACAGCAAAAGAAAAGTCCCCCTCGAACTCCAGCCTTAAAAAAGAGGCACAGAGGTTGCTCATTTTGATACCGGAAATGGAAAAAGAGGAGGGAACACAAGTGAAACGTTTAAAAAGGGATACACACTCAAACACTATGGAATCCACCAAAAGTATTGAGCAAAAGAAGAACTCCTTCTATAAAAAAATGCCGAAGGCTTCAAATTACATTCAAAAGTCTGAGTTTTTACCATCACAAGGTGGGCTTATATAAGCTAAATGGAACATCCCTCCATTCCATAATCAAAAGATGCATGCATGAAAGTAATAAATGAACAAGGAAAACAAAAGTTGCTGATAGGCTGTATGCAGACAGCTTGGACCTTCTCTAGAAAAATTGAATTATCTCTTTTTCTAGAGCTCGGAACGACAAACTGATTTTTTTGTATGAAAGTAGACACATAGAACTTTCCAACGGATGCCTTTACGCCTTCTGGAACCTTCTAGATCAGAACAGTTTATTCCTCAAAGTTCACTGAAAATCTGGTTCTGCAGAATTTTAAATTCACCTTCATTGAATCTGTTTTCGTGACTTTTGCTCTGCCTTTCATTGAGTTTGTCACCATGAAATTCTCCTGTGTCATTCTCCCCCGGTTGGAGAAGACTCGTCCTCGAGTCAGGATCAATATTTTCGCCATGATAAGGAGAGAGATCCGCCACATTAAATGTTGTTGAAACACCATAGCTTGCTGGAAGCTCGATCTTGTATGCATTTTCTCCTATACGTTGCAGTACTTTGAATGGACCATCAGCTCTAGGCTTAAGTTTCCCATAACGTCCCTTTGGAAAACGTTCTTTCCGAAGATGAACCCATGCTAAATCCCCCTCTTTAAAAGCTACAAACTTTCGATGCTTGTTAGCACTCGCCTTGTACTTCTCATTGTACTTGAGTATTCTGTCCCGAACTTGCTCATGTAATTGCTTGATATACTTGGCATGCTCCTGTCTGCACTAAAATTGCGGGTAGTAGGAAGTGGAGCCAAGTCAAGAGGGCCATGAGGATTCTGACCATAGACGACCTCGAACGGACTGGAACCGGTTGTTTGACTTGTCGAACGGTTGTAAGCAAATTCAGCTTGAGCCAAAGTTAGATCCCATTGGCGAGGTTTGCTTCCAACTAGACTCCTTAACAAGTTTCCCAAAGTTCTATTAACAACCTCAGTTTGTCCATCGGTTTGAGGATGGTGTGAAGAACTAAATTGGAGAGTAGTCCCAAGCTTCCTCCAAAGCGTACGCCAAAAATGACTCAAGAATTTTGAATCACGATCTGAAGTCATGGTCTTCGGGATGCCATGAAGCCTCACTATCTCCTTAACTTTATTTACTAATATTATAGGGAGAAGCTTGCAACTGAACCCAGGCAAACGGCCTAGTATGAATGACGTGGTGCTGAATATTCAGAAGGCAATAGAATGGCAAGAATATGAAAACCTAGCAAAGCAAGTTGAAAAGGTATGTAGATGCCCTCAATCCTTCCACTTGTCATATACTAATTTTTTATTTTTTGATAAGGAAGCTAAATTTAATATGGAATATTATATCAATGTCCATAATCGTTCCAAATCGGTAAATTCTATATACAAGGCACCTTACATACAAGGCACCAATAATTCCCAAACTACCCTTCGTGTGTCGTGCTCGAAAGGACGACACGAAGCCTTCATTTCGTGTACTTTTACACGACATAAACTAATTGGGTTAAATATTTGGTCGTATGAAATTATACGAAATTTAAATTTACTCTGTCATTAATTTCGTACACAACAACACGATATCATGTCCTAATATCGTGTATATCCATACGACATATCATAATGAAGGTGTTCTTCGATGATTTGCGACACGATATTAATGATACGCATATGCTATGTTATATTATTGAATTGTGTTGTTAATTGAGCAAAATTTATACACTTATACATGACAAGGAACAAACGTCATATTGGATCATACAATATCATATAACCTATCACATTTAAGTGATACCACTTTATTTATTTGGAGGAAACTCATGTAGATGAAAAACACTTGAAATGTCATTTAGAATGTAGAAAAAAATTAAAAAAAATAAACGAGGTAGCCGTATACCATTTTTGGCAAGATCGGGACACATAAAACCCTAAAAACCCTAAGTAATGGCACATATTTGTAACTCAATCTCCATTTGGATTTTGAGGAAACTCATGTAGATTAAAAACACTTGAAATGTCATTTAGAATATAGAAAAAAATTAAAAAAAATAAACGAGGTAGCCGTATACCATTTTTGGCAAGATCGGGACACATAAAACCATAAAAACCCTAAGTAATGGCACATATTTGTAACTCAATCCCCATTTGGATTTTGAGGAAACTCATGTAGATGAAAAACACTTTAAATGTCATTTAGAATGTAGAAAAAAATTTAAAAAAAAATAAACGAGGTAGCCGTATACCATTTTTGGCAAGATCGGGACACATAAAACCCTAAAACCCTAAGTAATGGCACATATTTGTAACTCAATCTCCATTTTGATTTTGAGGAAAGTCATGTAGATGAAAAACACTTGAAATGTCATTTAGAATGTAGGAAAAAATTAAAAAAAAATAAACGAGGTAGCCGTATACCATTTTTGGCAAGATCGGGACACATAAAACCCTAAAAACCCTAAGTAATGGCACATATTTGTAACTCAATCTCCATTTGGATTTTGAGGAAACTCATGTAGATGAAAAACACTTTAAATGTCATTTAGAATGTAGAAAAAAATTAAAAATAAATAAATGAGGTAGCCGTATACCATTTTTGGCAAGATCGGGACACATAAAACCCTAAAAACCCTAAATAATGGCACATATTTGTAACTCAATCTCCATTTGGATTTTGAGGAAACTCATGTAGATGAAAAACACTTTAAATGTCATTTAGAATGTAGAAAAAAAAAATAAATAAATGAGGTAGCCGTATACCATTTTTGGCAAGATCGGGACACATAAAACCCTAAAAACCCTAAATAATGGCACACATTTTAACTCAATCTCCATTTGGATTTTGAGGAAACTCATGTAGATGAAAAACACTTTAAATGTCATTTAGAATGTAAAAAAAAATTAAAAATAAATAAATGAGGTAGCCGTATACCATTTTTTATTTTATTATATGGTGTGTCGTGTCTAAATACACGATATTTACTAAGGAATTTCGTATGAACAATACACGAAAGTAATCAGGGTGCATCTCGTGTATTGTTCATACGATATAATTACCAGAAACAAATACTATATCGTGTTTGTATACACGATATGTACCATAGTATCTCGGGTATATACACACGAGGTACACCACAAGCCCTACATCAAACACGATATTCACGCAGACAACGGCCCAACAGAGAGAAACACCGTTGCTGCTGTACACCCATGCAGCTGTGACACCATTGTCCTAGTCTTAACACCCATAAATTTATGCCCATTATTTTCATTAATTCTCATATCATCTAACACCATAGTATGGATTCTCCACAACATTCTCCAAGTTTTTATGATCATATTGATCTTGAGCTTGTGGAATATATTTTTGAAGAAGAAGGTTTGCCACCAAATTCTCCACATCAAAATCAAAATCCAAGCAGCAATGAAGTAAGTTTTTAAAGTTATATTTGGTGTTTTGATCAAAGTCGCAATAAAAATCCAATCTTGAAAGCGAAATTGTTTTTCAAGATTGGATTTTTAAATTACGATATTACTCTATTTCGTGTTAGATTATACGAGTTTTATGCTATTTGTCGTGTTTTTATACACGAGTTATGGTGTATTATCTCGTATTGTATAACACGAGAAAAATGGGTTTAAGTCGGGTACATTTACACGAGATGTTCCAGGAACATCTCGTATAATGCTACACGAAATGTCATACAGCCTGTTGCTTATTGTGCAATTTTCTAATTGATGTTGTAGGGACCGGATGTCAGTGATCAATTCGATACATCCCTATTATTTTCAAATAGGGATGATCTTGTTAAACACGTACGGGATATCGCGGCCCGTCAAAATATAACCCTTTCTATAGGGGATTCGAGGAAGACAAGTGGCAAGATCCTAGGCTACGCGAAGATTGTATGCCATTTTGGTGGCAAGTACGGAGTCCGGAAAAACTAAAGATGTGAGGTTGACTAGCACGAAGAATATTGGGTGCAATTTTGAAATGCGGGCCAAAGATAGGGGTGATGGGGTATGGGGTTACGTTGTGAAGCATGGTTCTCATAATCACGACTTTCCAACGTATCCCGAAGGTCATCCGTTGGGTAAATTGACTAGTTCTGAATATGAGGAGGTGTGTAGCGCAAGTCAGTCTTCGGTGCGTCCAAATAACATTCTAACAATGTTGAAGAGGAAGGATGAGAAGAACGTGAGTACTCCGAAACACGTCCACAATGCCCTCACAAAATGCAAGTCACAAGAACGACAAGGGAGATCCTCGCTTCAACAGTTCATAAAAGCACTCGAGGATAAGAAATATACCTTCTTCATGAGGAAAGCTAACGAGAGTGACATGATCGGTGACATATTCTTCTCTCACCCACGAGCATCGGATATGCTTAACTGTTTTCCATATGTAGTACAAGGTAAATTTTTGATTTTTTTGAATACGTTTTTGACTACATTTTCCACAAGTCGTATGCATTTTTGAATTGCAATTTTATTCATTTCTAACTTTATTTTTTTATTGATACAAGGTATTGCACTTACAACACCAACTGCTATGGAATGGCATTACTTGAGATTATAGGATTTACTTCAACGGGGAAGAATTTCACAATTGCCTATGCGTTCCTCCAAAATGAGAAGACTGATAATTACACGTGGGCACTCAAGAATTTGCAAAGTCTTTTTCATACTCCCCACATGCCAAGCTGTTTTCTTAAGCGATCGTGACTTGGCTTTCATTAATCTTTGTCCAAATGGTATTTCCCGAGACCGCACACCATTTGTGTCGAAGGCATATCAAAGTCAATGTTAAAAAGAGAGCGTTGGCAAAACTCGGTAGCAATGAGTTTGCACTATCATTCATGAGGAGATTTAATAAAGCAATATCAGCCGCTACTCGCGAAGAGTGGGACACCCGTTGGCAATCGTTTTGCGATTATTACGAGATCTTATCTGATTTATTGACCTACCTCCGCGAGACTTGGATTGCTCCATACTCTACGAATATTTTGTCGATGCACACGAGATCCGATTCTTGCGCCGGAACCCAGCACCACGAACGGTGAGAGTGAGCATAACGAGTTGAAGAAGGCCTTGGGGAGTGCTTCTTCTACTTTTGACACATTATTCAAAAAGGCTCATGAGATTATGGAAATCCAAATAACAACAATCAAAGCTACTATGGAGCAATCAAAGAGTAGAATTCCAAATGATATGAAGACATGTGATCGTATCAAGACATATTGGGGGCGAGTGTCAAAGGCGGCTTTGGACATCATCAAAGAAGAGCGAGTCGTTTTGGGGATAATGTCATGGATCCTTCAGCATGGGTGTTACACGAGGCGAACACATGGACTTCCATGTAGTCACGAGATTGCATGCATACAAAACTGCGGGGGCCGGATTGAGTTGTCCTCGATTCATGATTTTTGGAAGAAGTTGGACATTGAAGTAGAATCTTGTCCCACTTGGACACGATTTTGAAGTTGTGTTGAATGAGCTGCGAACGCACCTGGACTGTAAAGAGAAGGTTATTTCAAACGATAAATGAAGGGCTACATCCACAAACCGGAGATGCTTGAGCCGGATCATATTTCAAAGGCAAATAAACCCGGACCACCGGTTGTAGAGTATCTTGTCAGATTGGGAGCGTACGCCGAGACATTTTGGAGTCCCCACTACACCACCCTCCACTAGCGACGAGTCTAGATCTTCATTTATTGCATCAACACAATCGGGTTTGATGTCGAGATCGACTTCAAACACTACACCATCTAACCCTACCACTCCTACATCTCTTCCACCACTAGCCGCTTCGGGTCGTGGGAGAGGTTGAGTCGAGGCGAGGACGGGGACGGGGACGGGGACGGGGTCGTGGAAATGGACAAGTCAATGATATACATACTTCTGTCCATAGGATGTTGCTTACCCCTCTCATTGTCCCATTTATTGATGGCTTCACAGATGTGATGGGTGATGGAAATTGTGGATATAGAGCGTGCTTGGCGCAAATATACGGAACGAGAGGAGATGTGGCAAAGAGTGCGCTCAGATTGTGCCAAGGAGCTGCTTCATCGCCGCGAGCTTTATGAGAGAGTTATGCCTTGGAGAGATATGGACGAGCTCTATAGTCGCATTACTCACTATGCCTCCCCTTGTTCGGAATATTATTGGTTGATACTCCCAGAGATAGGGCACATCATAGCCACGGTGTATAATGTGGTGTTTGTCTCGTACTCGCAAACCGCTGGCTTCACATGCCTACCGGTGGCGTACCACAAGGAACAGGACCACCCACAGACACACTTGTGTTGGGACATGTGGGAAACCATTTTATATTGGTATGATACTTTAATTCGTTATATTTAACTATCTTATTTAAATTTGTTATATTTAACTATATTTTCTAAATTTGTTATATTTGACTATTTTATTACTTTTGCAGCTGCACATGTCGGATAGTGATTACCCGATACCATCAGTAGCACTATATTGGGGGGAGCAACGTGATCCAAGCGCAAGTAACCTGATCATGCCATACAGAACTCGGATAGAAACATTCAACCGACTCTCAATTATGGCGAACGAAGCACGAATTGCAGAAAATAGGCCATAGTTTATGTGTATAGCGTATTGATTATTTTTTGTATGAAGTTTTGGAATATGTTTGGAATATGTTTGGGATATGTTCATTTTGGTTGTTTATGTTTTGGAATATGTTTGGGATATGTTCATTTTGGTTTGTAAATATTGTTGGTATTTGTTTCAGTTTGTGTTTCAGGAGATGTTGCCCTCAGACTACCATCTCGTGTGCTTATACACGATATGTAATATATAACTCGTATATATATACACGACTTATTTCATTTTTGTCGTATGAACATTACACGAAATACACTAACTACCCAGTAATGTATCTCGTGTGTGTTTATACGAGATAAAAGAAAACATGTCGTGTGTATATATACGAGATGAGTAAAACCATCTCGTGTATAAGCACACGAGATGGTAGTCTGAGAGCAACATCTACTGAAACACAAACTGAAACAAATACCAACAATATTTACAAACCAAAATGAACATATCCCAAACATATTCCAAAACATAAACAACCAAAATGAACATATCCCAAACATATTCCAAACATATTCCATAAACAAACATTGTATCCAAAATTTACATATCTCAAACATATTCCAAAAACAAACATTTTATCCAAAATTTACATATCTCAAACATATTCCAAAACAAACATTATCCAAAATTTACAAACAAACATAAACAACCAAAATTAACATAATCATGAAGCGTCTCCATATAGATCAATGGCCCGTCTAATCTTATCTTTCACATCCGCAGATAAACTGTCATCCGTGAGCCGTGACAGTAGTATGCCTCGTGCCTCTACAACCCTCGGCGGTGGTGGAACGTTAACTAGGGCATCATGATTCGGATTAGTAATCCGAACATGAGTCCTAGCCAGAACCACCGCATATACGTGGAAGTAACGAGCTCGGATGTGCTCACGGACGGGCCCCATCTACGCAATGGATCGAAACCCCCCAAGCCGTCCTCTAACCAATCCTCCCATACATCATCACGCCCTCCATAGGACTTCTTGTACCCCTTTTGACCTGCTATCAATGAACAATTTTGGGGGGAGCAAGATATGGGGTCTCTGGGGATTTTCTGCTGGATCCCAAACTGGCATGTAACACGGTCGAGCAAATACGCCTCCGTGATATCCTGGAAGCGTATAACCCCACGGAAGTATGAGACCGGTAAAAGCGCCTGCAGGGTGGTGCCGTAGGAGTCCAACGAACCTAAAAATGAATTTGTTAGACAGAGCAACGAAATAATAATTTGTAAGACTTTAAATATAACTAACTCACCCTATCAACCGTCATCGTGTCCGGGGTATACCGAAACTTCAATAGATGGGGCAAATCCCTACAGTAGTATCGCACGTACCCATCTACGAGCCCTCGGTGGCCTCCGTCCATAACGGGTCAATCTCTCTCAGGAAAACCGGAAAGTGCTCGTATATCCAGGCTGCAAATGTATGAAATAAATAAGTTAACAATGCTATAACCATAAATGCATGTTGTAATTATTAAATGATTGTTAAATATTACCTCCAAAAGACTCAAACAACCGCCATACGCTTGCATCCGTATCTAGATGCCTTCCCCAACTCCCGGTATAGATATGCCAACCCAGTGTCCCCCGAGGATAGAGCCCCCACTCTGTCAATATCCACGCACAATGAAAGGTAGTCGAGAGGGCATCTTATCCTGAGTCTTGTCCACGAGCAGGCGTGGAGCCAGGAGGAACATGATGTACGTAGCGGCGCGCTCATCGTCGATCATGTCGGAAGGGGACTCAAAGGAACGGCGGAGGCCATCTAAAGAGTAGGTCGTCCCCTTCCGACATGTCTCAAGGCGTGCCACGATACAGGCTACGTCGGGCTGCGGATCCGCCTTCCCAACAGGGCCACTGAGCAGTGATGCCTACAAATTGAAAATGAAATAATTAATAAAATTGATAAAATTTATGAAATTGATAAAATTTATGTAATTTATAAAAAATAGACAACAAACAAGAATATACCTAGGATATGAGTGACGTCATGCATAGTGATCGTCATCTCACCCCACGGCATGTGGAAGGTATTAGTCTCGGGAGACCACCGTTCCTGGCTTGCCGTTAGGAGCGCCATGCTAGGCCGGCGAATGGTAGCATCATGTAGGAAATGGAGGCCGGTACCCTCAACACGAGCCCACCAAGCTCTATCATCCTCCGGTAAAAAAGCATGGGATAACCTGTTGATTCCAAACAAAAAATTATAATTAATACTCCCTCTGTTTCAAGATTCAGATGACATTTCGTATGCCAATACCCGAAATGTTGGTGACATTTCGTATGTGTTCATACGAATGGTGACCAACATTTCGTGTATTGGCATACGAAATGTAAACTGATGAATCAGTTTACATTTCGTATACCAATACCCGAAATGTTGGTGACCATTCGTATGGACACATACGAAATGTCACCAACATTTCGTATGTTGGCATACGAAATGTCATCTGATTGTTGATAATGTTTTGCAAATGGCTATTTAATAAACAAATCATATATAAACTTACTTATCTAGAATCTGCTGCCTCGTTTGGCGCTTCAACACCGGCTCACAAGTGGCGTTCTCCCATATCTTACGGGCTCGATGATGACCAAACCCGTACAACAACTGAACCTCCTCCGGGCCGCCACGGGGTTACTCTTTTTGCGCCATTTGGTCATCCTTAGCCCCTTTCCCCTTTCTGCCCCGTGCCTCCCGCCTCTTGCGAGGCCTCACAGATACACTCTCCTCCGCCTCCTCCGCCTCCTCCTCCTCCTCCTCATCATCATCATCATCACTAGATAAATGTGCCTCCTGCACAGATGCACCTCGGGACCGAGTACGTGAAGATGAATCCTCACTAGAATAACTACCCTCACTATCACTCTCCTCAACCACAGGCTCCTCAATCACGACATTCTTGTCGTGAATCTTTTTGCTCCGTTTATCTGCCTTAGCTGCAGCTGCCTCCTCGGCCTTCCTCTTTCTATTAGAGGCCGTCGCAGGGTTACGTCCCTACAAAAAATTAAATAAGAGACAGTTAATATTCAAGATTCAGATGACATTTCGTGTGACAATACCCGAAATGTTGGTAACATTTCGTATGTGTTCATACGAATGGTGACCAACATTTCGTGTATTGGCATACGAAATGTAAACTGATGAATCAGTTTACATTTCGTATGCCAATACACGAAATGTTGGTCACCATTCGTATGAACACATACGAAATGTTACCAACATTTCGGGTATTGGCATACGAAATGTAAACTGATGAATCAGTTTACATTTCGTATGCCAATACCCGATATGTTGGTAACCATTCGTATGTGTTCATACGAAACGCACGCCGACAACTTCAAATTTTAGGCACACGAATTCGTATCCGATTCAAACAAAAAACCCAAATTAATGTTACGAAATCGCAATTAGAACCATTTAGGATACGTTTAAACAACATTAAACATTATATAATCCATTTTAGGCATAAATTTGTTGTTGGGTTTCAAATTTAAAATCTAGGTTAAAAATAATTACTTTTGGAGCGGCGGAAGAAGTGACGGACTTTCCACCGGTTTTAGGGAGATTTGTCTTCATGTTTTCCGGCGGTGGTGATGGCGGCGTTCGTCGTCGAGTGAGAGAGAGAGAAGAGAGAGCGACGTTCGTTTGTTTTGAGAGAGAGAGAGAGAGAGAGAACAGGCGCTATGAGAGAGAGAGAGAAACGATCCGTCGTTTGAAATGGGGAGGGAAGGGTTTTTTTTTTTTTTTTAAGTATATATATGAGGGTATTTTGGTCATTTTGTATGTGCCTTGTAAAATGATGCCTTGTATATAGTACCACCCTTCCAAATCACCTTCGATCATGAGCAGAATATGATTGTAATAATACAATCAAACAATTTTTTTTTTTTTAAAAGAGGATCAACATATGTTCCCATATTCCATACATTGGTGACTCGAACTCGGGATCTTTGGTCTCAAATGAGGAGTGCCTACCACCAAGCTACAACCTTCTTGTCACAATCAAGCAGTTGATAGTCTGTAAATTAGTATGAATGACCAGTGGTGTTGATCAATAGGAACCACAGATGGCTTAGCATTTGTAAGACCAGTGTCAACTATAATATCAAGTGTGTACTTCCTCTGATGAAGACACAAACCATTGGAATTCTTGGCTATCTCAATGCCCATAAAATACTTCAAGGAACCCAAAGCCTTTATCTTAAACTGACTGAAGATAAGTTTTGACACCATTAATGGATTCACTGTGAACAAGGAACGGCCATTGAGAACTTGGATAGAGATGCAGGCAAACCTGTGAACTTATGAAACGTGGAAGGTAGAACTCTATATCTTTGAGGTCTAGAAGTAGGAACATGAAACATGGGATAGAATAGGATGAGAAGGAGCAGAAATAAGAGTATTAGATGTAGATGTAGAAATAGGTGTATTAGATGTAGAAGTAGGAGGAATGTCATTAGAAATATGAACATCCAAATTGTTAGAATACTCATAATCAACAAACAATGGAATATGACATTCTGGTTGAGTGAAAGAAAAATCACGAAATGGGAAAATGTGCTCATAAAAATGCACATCCCTACTAAAGAAACATTTTGCAATAGACAATTCATAGACTTTGTAAGCCTTTTTCCCATATGAATATCCCAAAAAAATACATTTGGAGGCTCTAGGGGCAAACTTGTCTCTAGCAGCTAAGGTTGAAGCAAAACAAAGGCTACCAAACACTCTGAATGATTATAAGAAGGAGAACTACCAATGAGACTATGAGAGTCTCGTAAGGAGTTTTGTGATGAAGAATGGAAGTAGGGAATCTATTGATCAGATAAGTGGCAGGGAGAAGCCAGTCTCCCCAAAATTTGATAGGCAAACTGGCTTGAAATCTTAAAGCCCTAGTCACTTCCAAGAAATATCCAAAGGAATTAAGAAGAGAGGACATATCCTTATTGAAGAACTCAGAATCATTGTCACTTCTGATGATCTTGACGGTGGTATTAAGCTGAGTATTGACCATTTTAAGAGAATATTGAATGTAGGAAAGACTTGAGTTCTGGATTTTAGAAGAAATATCCATGTAGTCCTGGAGAAGTCATCAAGAATAACAAGAAAATAATGGAAACCATTAAGTGTGAAGTTTATATGGACCCCAAAGATCATCAAGACCCAACCTTTTCGTTGATCAAATAAAGCATTCAATCTTATTTGAATGATGAACAATTCAAATCACAAGTTGGTTTTTAAAAAAAAGAATCAAATCACAAGTTTATGATTCAAAGAAGCACGAGTTTGGAACAGATATTTTCATACTCCCTCCGTCCCTAAATGTTTGTCCCATTTGACTTTTCAAACATTTTAATTTAGTGATTTTGAAGCTTTAATTTTGGTTATTTTTACGAACGCTTTGAAAATTATTGATAATATACACCGCCGTTATGTAATACTCCGTCCTTAAATGTTACAAGTTTTGAAAATTTAGTGATTTTGAAGCTTTAATTTTGGAAATGAGACTTGTAAGAACATTTAATTCTTTATGCTTGACTTCACAGTCAAGTGCATGACCAATTTTCATATGAACAATAATTTAATAGGTCGAAGACATACCGGAAGCCATTGAAGATTGAATCCGGATAATTATGCGGAACGAGCCTTCTACTAAGTCTTGATTTTCACCTCTTTGGCCTATTGCACAAACGATGGAGTGTGTGTATTTTCTTTGGGAACCGTAGAGTAAAAGATGATGCCCTAATTCCCAAAGTCATTAATATAAATAGGCAAAAGGTGGAACCAAAACCCTAAACCTAATCAATCTCCACCGTCCATCAAGGTGTATAGAAAGATTTGGGCCCATTAAGGTTTAGTACAATTTTAATTGTACTAGATGACTAAATTAATTTAGCCCATAATGTTATTTGACTAAACTAATTAATTAGGTCCGTGTCAATAATTAAGTTGAACCGTGGGTCACATAATTGGGCTAGACCCCGTCGGGTCTAACATTCTCCCACTTGACCAAGGGACAACTTAGAATAAACGAACTATCATCCCATAAGTAAGGTCATATTTAACAAAATACTATGACCGAATTAGAGGTTGTATATGCATCCATTTTGTCACACAACCGCCCTCTAGTCACAACCATAGTATCTCAATAAACATAACGGTCAAATACCTTAATAGTCATGAACTTAATAAATAGTGGTCTCATTAAAATAACAAAATAACCATGTTCATGAGGTTCAACATGAGTGTTAGTTTCATAAGACTTCAATAAGCGCTTAAACAAGAAGTAACTAACCATAAGTCATAATATCCAAAATCAAGAAACATAAAGTGATCACTTATAAGGTAGTATAAAAGCAAATAACCCATTCTAAAGAGAAAAACTATCTACCAAACCCATGCTAGCAACATGCTCTCGGAAGAGACTGGGTGGTAAGCCTTTCGTCAAGGGATCCGCTAGCATAGCGGTAGTACTAATATGCTGAATAGATATTATCTGATCCTGGACTTTTTCCCTCACAACAAGATACTTGATATCAATGTGTTTCGTTGCACCGCTTGACTTGTTGTTCTTGGAAAAGAAAACCGCAGCCTGATTCTCACAGTAAATTTTAAGTGGTCTAGATATGGTGTCAACCACTTTAAGTCCTGAAATAAAGTTCTTCAACCAAACGCCGTGACAAGTTGCCTCATAACATGCTACAAATTCTGCCTCCATTGTGGAAGAAGCTGTTAGGGACTGCTTTACACTCTTCCACGAAATGGGTCCTCCAGCAAGCATGAAAATATAACCTGATGTAGATTTCTTTGTATCAATGCACCCATCATAATCAGAATCAGAATAGCCAATAACCTCAAGGCTATCTGTTCTTCTATAGGTAAGCATAATGTCCTTAGTACCCTGTAAATAGCGCATGACTTTCTTGGCAACTTTCCAGTGACCCATTCCTGGGTTTATCTGATAACGTCCAAGCATTCCAACCGCATACGCTAAATCTGGACGGGTGCAAACTTGAGCATACATTATACTCCCAACCGCAAAAGCATAAGGAATTTGTTCCATTTCATCAAGCTCCAATTGGTTTCTTGGGCATTGCAGAAGACTGAATTTGTAACCCTTAACAACAGGGGCAACACTGGGAGAACAAGCATGCATGTTGAACCTTTTGAGAACCTTTTCTATATAGGCTTTTTGAGATAATCCCAATATACCTTTAGACCTATCACGGCGAATTTCAATGCCCAAGACGTAAGAGGCTTCACCAAGATCTTTCATGTCAAAGTTATTTGATAGAAAATGTTTAGTCTCATTCAACATGTTTTTATCACTGCTTGCAAGTAAAATATCATCAACGTACAGGACTAAGATGATGAATTTACTCCCACTAACCTTTAGGTATATACATTGATCCACCACATTTTCTTTAAATCCGAATTTATTGATCACACCATCAAATTTAAGATACCACTGTCGAGAAGCTTGCTTTAGGCCATAAATGGATTTCTTTAACTCGCATACCATGTGTTCCTTGCCCTCAACCTCAAAACCTTGAGGTTGTTTCATAAAAACTTTTGGGTGCAAGTCACCATGAAGGAATGCCGTTTTAACATCCATTTGATGTAACTCCAAATCATAATGAGCTACAAGGGCCATGACTATTCGAAACGAATCCTTTTTCGATACAGGGGAAAAGGTTTCAAAGTAATCAATGCCTTCCCTTTGAGTGAAACCCTTAGCAACCAATCTAGCTTTATATCTTTCAATATTGCCTTTGGAGTCAAGCTTAGTTTTATAGACCCATCTACTGACCTACGGCTTTGGCTCCTTGGGCAATTCAACTAGATCCCAAACATCATTTTTCTTCATAGATGCCAACTCTTCATTCATGGCATTAAGCCACTAAGTTGAATGGTTACTTTTAATAGCTTCTTGGAAGAACTTAGGATCATCTCCAATGCCAAGATCATAGTCGGCCTCATCAAGGTATACAAAATCATCAGCTCTGTTGGGCCTTCTTGCTCTCTCTGACCTCCTAAGAGGTAAATCATTAGCGGGGAGGATTATTAGGCTCAACATTTTGTGGTTCAACATTAGGTACAACCTCATGTGCAGCAGTATCTACAATGGGATGTAAAGTCCCAATAGAAGGTACTGTTGGTATAAAATTTTGAGGAATATGATTTGAAATATGTTCTTGGTTTTCCTCAAGATTTATACTTCTAGGTGTACTCCCACTAAAACCGATGTTTTCTAAAAATTCTGCATACCTAGTTTCAACAATTCTGGTGGTATGAGATGGACAGTAAAATCGAAAACCCTTTGATCTTTCCGGGTAACCAATAAAGTAACAACTTACAGTTTTGGGATCGAGTTTCTTTATATGTGGGTTGAAAATTTTGGCTCTGCCGGACAGCCCCACACATGCATATATCCTAAACTTGGTTTCCTTTGTGTCCATAATTCATAAGGTGTTTTGGGCACAGACTTACTGGGAACTCTATTAATTATATGCATAGCTGTTTTGAGTGCCTCAACCCATAAAAACTCGGGTAGAGATGTTCGACACACCATACTCCGTACCATGTCCATAAGGGTACGATTGCGTCTTTCAGCAACACCATTTTGTTGAGGTGTACCAGGCATTGCATGCTCACCAACAATGCCATTATCCATTAAAAACAAGGCAAAAGGTCCAGGGCGTTGACCCAATTCAGAGAATTTTCCATAATATTCTCCGCCCCTATCAGATCTTACAATTTTAATCTTAAGGTCGAGTTGATTTTCAACTTCGGCTTTGTAGATCTTAAAAACATTTAACGCTTCTGACTTATCATGTATGAGGTAGATATATCCATAACGTGAGTAGTCATCAATGAAGGTAATAAAATACTTATGTCCACCAATACCCGGAGTATAGGGCCCACTAATATCAGTGTGAATAATTTGTAAAAGCCCAGTACTTCGGTTAGCTCCACGTTTAACACCTTTAACAAATTTTCCTTTAATACATTCAATACATGTGCCAAAATCAGAGAAATCTAATGGATGAAGAACGCCTTCTGTGATCAGACGTTCCATTCTTCTTCTAGATATGTGACCTAAACGTTCATGCCATAATCTAGAAGAATTATTATCCCTTCGTTTTCTCTTAGAACCAGTTTTAACAACATCACTCACATTCATTGACTCTAAGGATTCAGAAAATGAAGCATCTAAACATAATTTGTAGAGGTTTCCCTCTAACAAACCAGAACCAACAACTTCGGAGTAAAGAGAAAGAGAGAAGCCTTTATTCTCAAACTTAAACGAAAAACCATAAGCGTCAAGTTTAGAAACAGAAATAAGGTTTCTAGTCATACTGGGAACATAAACAGTATCAACTAAATCCAAATTGAAACCACTCTCCAAAGTTAAACGGAGAGTTCCTACAGCTTCAACATGGGCTTTCTCTCCATTTCCTACTAGTACGTGTCGATCCCCTTTATTTAGCTTCATTACGGAAAGGAATCCCTGCAATGAATTAGTAACATGTACAGTTGTACCGGTATCAATCCACCATGTATTTAAAGGAGCATTAATTGTAAAGGATTCATAACAAACGTATATTGGTGAAATACCTTTCTTCTCCAGCCACTCACGGAACTTAGGACATTCCCTCCTTACATGTCCCTTCTCTACAAAAGCGACACTTGGGAGTGCCTGATCCTTTTGAAGTAGAAGAGCTTGCCTTGTCTGCTTTGATGGTAGAAATACTCTTATCCCATTTCTTGTTACTTTTGGCATGCATCTTTCCTTTACCCTTTGAAGACCCAGAAGTAATGATGTGAGCACTTTCAATCTTTTCAGACTTAAGCCTTTCTTCTTCTTGAGCACACATACTCATTAGCTCACTCATCTTCCATTTCACTTTCAAATAATTATAATTAATCTTGAACCGACTAAGCTGTTTGGAAGAGAAGTCATAATGAAGTGAATGAGAAAGCCTTGAGATATTTCCATGTCCATGGCCTTAAGTTGGGCGGCCATGTCACTCATCTTCATGATGTGCTCACGAACACCACTCACACCATCATACTTCGGGGTAACCATTTTTTGTAATGAGTGTAGTAGCATGTGCCTTCGAAGAGCCCATGTATCGCTCTTCAATGTGAGCAAGATATTCCTTAGCATTATTAGATTCGGGAATCGCTCCTCGAATAGCGGTACTAATGGAGCCTTTCATAATCGGCAAGGATATGCGGTTGGAACGCTCCCACGCCGCAAAAGCGGCCCCTAGCCTCAGCAGAACTTTGTTGTGACTTGTGCGGAGCGTCCACACGTAAGGCTAAATCCAAATACGAGACTCCAAGAACAATGCTGATCTGCTCTTTCCATGTAGCGAAGTTTGCACCACTCAAGGATTCAATAGAGGAAAGACAACTTGCAATAGTAGTAGCAGGATTAAATGCTAAAGGAAAACAAATACAGTCCATCCACATTAGTATCTTTAAAGAAATCCACATAATGAAATAAATCATTAGTAATTTAAAAATAAATAAATTGAGGGATAGACAATTTATTTAAGAAAGGTAAAATACACAAAATCCTTTCAAAAAGAAATTCATGGCATCATTAACAGCTTTCCGTTGGGCCAGCTATTAACATACAAGTGATTTCTTTAAATTAGGTATTGAAAATCATAAGAAGTTAACATATCTACAAACTATATCACCTTTGGGCAGAAATAATTCAAGTCATGCAACTTAGTATTTTCAAGTTGTTATAGTCATAATTAAAAATCTAAACCTTCCGTTGGGCCGATTGAAATTCTTAAAAATGATCATTCATAAATAAGGTGATTTTATTAGCTTAATTTGCCTAAATAATGAACTTCCTTTGGGCCGTTCATTACTCAAACAAAATAAGAATCACAAATACTAGTTAAAACACTTATAAAAAAGAATATGAGTTTATATGTGCTCTAATTTCAACTAGTAATTAAATATTTAAAATTAGCCATTATTTTTGTTTTATATACGAGTATCCCTTTATATAATAACAAGCTAATTTAAACCAAAATCATACAACTCCTTTACATATTATGTAATAGAAACAAAAGATTTACTATTTGGCGTGAAGCACGTTACAAGTAAATTTTCATTACAAATTTCAATATGGAAAGAAAGTTATATTAGGAGTATATTACACAAATAAGCACAACTAGAAAATCAAAATTATAAACAGAAGTCAATGTCACCATATTACACATAATATCTTCTGTATATATTTATTTCCATAAACTTATGAGTTGACCATGTGCAGTAATATTTATGTTAACTAAGATCAATTATTATATTTAAACCCAAAGAAGAGTGGTCCAAATCATACGTTCATGGATCAAAGCAGTAGGAAATTCAATATATTATTAATCTTTTCATTCATATTATACTCCTCAAGCATGAGCACACAGAGTCATAAAAACAAGTCCTGATTATCATTAACCAGTAAAATTACATTGTTTAATTCCAATTGAGTATTACTGACAGAATAGTATGTCTCGACTCGATATGTCGAAACGATTTGTCAATTCAATTTAAACATATAGTTTACAAAATTGAAAATCGAATAAACCAATTAAACAATGTAATCAAACAATTCATATGAAAATTAAACCACGCTCTGATACCACAATGTAAGAACATTTAATTCTTTATGCTTGACTTCACAGTCAAGTGCATGACCAATTTTCATATGAACAATAATTTAATAGGTCGAAGACATACCGGAAGCCATTGAAGATTGAATCCGGATAATTATGCGGAACGAGCCTTCGACTAAGTCTTGATTTTCACCTCTTTGGCCTATTGCACAAACGATGGAGTGTGTGTATTTTCTTTGGGAACCGTAGAGTAAAAGATGATGCCCTAATTCCCAAAGTCATTAATATAAATAGGCAAAAGGTGGAACCAAAACCCTAAACCTAATCAATCTCCACCGTCCATCAAGGTGTATAGAAAGATTTGGGCCCATTAAGGTTTAGTACAATTTTAATTGTACTAGATGACTAAATTAATTTAGCCCATAATGTTATTTGACTAAACTAATTAATTAGGTCCGTGTCAATAATTAAGTTGAACCGTGGGTCACATAATTGGGCTAGACCCCGTCGGGTCTAACAAGACTAACTTTTTGGGACAAATGAAAAGGGAAAATGGGACAAACATTTAGGGACGGAGGGAGTACAAGTTAAAATCATGATAACACACAAATCTAAGCTTAAATTTGCTTTCGTTTGAATCATAGAGCAACAACAAATTAATAAGGACAAGCCAAAATTCAATTTTTGAAATTTGGGGTTAAAATTCGATCTTTCAGATTAGCATCTGAATTCATCTTGAAAAAAAAAAAAAGAAGCATAATCTTTCAGATCTAATGTGATGTGCAAATCAAACAAAAGAGGAGGAAGAAAAAACCTGAAATAAATAAGTTTGTTTCTACCGAATTTGAAGGATCATTAGTGGTGTAGAGCCTGTATTTTTTTGGATCTTTATTTTCTGATATATGGAGTGAGGCTTGAATGAATTAGGGGTGGCAAATGGTACTTGACTGTACCAACCAACCCGCATACCAACCGTACCAATTATAATTGGTACACATTGGTAACAGAAGTCGGTATACCGAAGTCTCGGTACGGTAGTACCGTACCAACTGTGCCTAATTGGTTGGTACACGGTATACAATTCCGACTTCGGTTGGTATACCGTGTACCGACTTTTTTTTTTTTAAATTATATATATATATATATATATATATATATATATATATATATATATATAATATATATATATATAATATAAAAAATAAATATATCCCTAAATCTAACCCTCTGTCTCACTCAGCGTTCTCCCCCTATCTCTCTCTACCCGCATTCTCTCTCTAGACGCAGACAATTCCCTTCACCATTGTCGCCATCACCAATCTTCCTCACCGTTGCCCACTCCCTCTAATTGGCAACAGCAATCCATCCTCACCGGTTCTACCCCCCTTTACCTCTCAAATCCCCTCCTCGCCAACTCTCTCCAGACCCAAAACCGCAACCTAAATCGTTCGCTTCCTACCCCTTCCTCCTCAACGACCCTTCTCTCTCCAATCGCAAAGGCCTTCTTCACCACCACCGGTCCTCTCTCTCTCTGCACCTATTAGCCGGCGACGGCAATAGCCGTGTTTCCCCACGCACGTACGTCTGAAAGTTCAAGGCAGCTCTCAGTCTGAAGTCTAGATCCGATTCCGAAGCTGAATTGAAGAATTCGATACCTAACGTGGTATCGAATTTGAGGATACTACAAGGGTAACAAATCCTAACCTTCTATCTCTCTGTTTACTGCGTAGTGCAACTGCCGTGGCTTGATATTGCTGTGACGTAGAATCTGTATATTTTTGGTATCCCAGATTTGTATTCTCTGCACAATTTGTTTTGTGCGTGTGTGTGTGTATATGTTGGTTAAGTATGTGTGCTAATTGTTCCTGATCTATCAGTGTCCAATGCTTTTCAAATATTGATTCTGATTTTCTTATTTCCTTAGGTTTGCAATTGGGATAATAACTTGGATTTGCATTTTTTTTGTCTTCAATAACAATTGGTATTCGTCGAATACCAACCGTACCAACCGGTACCAACCGTACCGATAAACTTGGTATACCGACTTTTTTGGTTGGTACTGGTACGGATTTTTGTGTACCAATTCATACTTGGTTGGTACACGGTACAAGCAAAATGAAGCCGGTATACCAACCGAACCACCCCTAGAATGAATAATAGGGAGATTGATGGAGTGAGGCTTTGGTGATGGGAGGCGGCGGCTTGAATTGAATGGGGTTGGGGGGGGGGAGGAAGAACGAAGAGGGGAAAATACTTGGTAGTAAAAGTCCAAGAAATATTGGATTTTAAAAAAAGGAGGGTATTTGGCTACGAGTGCCCGGGAGCCTAAAAATGCGTGTACTATCTCTTTGGTGAATCGGGAAATTTCGTAAATGGTGGTTTTCACCATGAAAACGACCTCTGTTTGAAAGGATCCGCCCACCAAAAATTTGGCTCAAACGGAGGTCGTTTTCATGGTGAAAATGACCATTTACGAAATTTTCCGATTCCCCAAAGGGGGTAGCTCACGCATTTTTGGGCTCCCGGGCACTCGTAGCCAAATACCCTCCTTTTTTCAACAAATCCAATAGAACATTTGAAAGGATCCGCCCACCAAAAATTTGGCTCAAACGGAGAGGTCGTTTTCATAGTGAAAATGATCATTTACGAAATTTCTCGATTCCCCAAAGGGGGTAGTACACGCATTTTTGAGCTCCCGGGCACTAGTAGCCAAATATCCGTCTTTTTTCAACCAATTCAATAAAACATTTGAAAGGATCCGTCCACCAAAAATTTGACTCAAACGGAGGTCGTTTTCATGGTGAAAATCACCATTTACGAAATTTCCCGATTACCCAAAGGGGGTAGCTCACGCATTTTTGGGCTCCCGGACACTAGTAGCCAAATACCCTCATTTTTTACACCAATCCAATATAACATTTGAAGGGATCCGCCCACCAAAAATTTGGCTCAAACGAAGGTCGTTTTCATGGTGAAAATCACCATTTACGAAATTTTCCGATTCGCCAAAGGGGGTACACACATTTTTAGGCTCCCGGGCACTCGTAGCCAAATACCCTTCTTTTTTCAACCAATCCAATAGAACATTTGAAAGGATTTGCCCACCAAAAATTTGGCTCAAACGGGGGTCGTTTTCATGATGAAAATGACCATTTACGAAATTTCCCGATTCCCCAAAGGGGGTAGTACACGCATTTTTGGGCTCCCGGGCACTAGTAGCCAAATACCCTCCTTTTTTCAACCAATCCAATAAAATATTTGAAAGGATCCGCCCACCAAAAATTTGGCTCAAACGGAGGTCGTTTTCATGGTGAAAATCACCATTTTCAAAATTTCCCGATTTCCCAAAGGGGGAGCCAAATTCCCTCGTTTTTTCAACCAATCCAACCATTTGAAATGATCCGCTCACAAAAAATTTGGCTCAAACGGAGGTCGTTTTCATGGAGAAATGACCATTTTTGGGCTCTCGGGCACTAGTAGTCAAATACCATCCTTTTTTCATCCAATCCAATAGAACATTTGAAAGGATAAACCCACAAAAAATTTGGCTCAAACGGAGGTCGTTTTTAGGGAGAAAATCACAATTTACGAAATTTCCCGATTCCCCAAAGGGTGTAGTACACGCATTTTTGGGATCCCGGGCACTAGTAGTCAAATACCCTCTTTTTTTCAACCAATCCAATAAAACATTTGAAAGGATCCGCCCACCAAAAATTTGGCTCAAACGGAGGTCGTTTTCAAGGTGAAAATCACCATTTTCGAAATTTCCCGATTCCCCAAAGGGGGAGCCAAATTCCCTCCTTTTTTCAACCAATCCAACCATTTGAAATGATCCGCCCACCAAAAATTTGGCTCAAACGGAGGTCGTTTTCATGGTGAAATGACCATTTTTGGGCTCTCGGGCACTAGTAGCCAAATACCATCACTACAACAAATATGCCTTTTTCCGGCACTTTACTTTGTGCCGCTAATTTCCTGCATTTCAACGAAAGTGCCGCTAAATTTTCGACGTTTTTGGGACAATGCCGCAAATTTCCGGCACTTTATAAAAAGTGCCGCTAATTTCCGGCATTTCAATGAAAGTGCCGCAAAATTTCCGGCGCTTTTTGAAAAATGCCGCGATTTCCCGGCACTTTTAATAAAGTGTCGAAAAATTTTCGACACTTCAGGAAAAGTGTCGGGAATTCCCGACAGTTTGTTATAAGTGCCACTAAATTTCCGGCAATTACTAAAAAGTGTCGCTAAATTCCGGCATTTATTGAAAAGTGCCGCTAATATTTGACACTTTTTTGTAATTGCCGCATATTTTTCTGCACTTTTTAAAAAGTGTCGCCTAATTTTAATATATGTCCTTATTAAAAAATATTTGCTCACTCTGTGTGTAAAACTGACCCGAATTAAATATAGTAATCAAAAAATTCCTTTTTCTCCATTTCGAAAAAATTAAAAAGTTGATGCGATCCCGCTCTGACTTTGGTGCGGCCGGCCTAATTTCTCGGCCTAAGTTGATATTAAAATCCCATGGTCCATCTCCCTCAACCAAACACATCAAAAGCCCGTCCATCTCCCTCAAAAACCCTAATATCTCCCCCTTTCCTCTGCCTCATTCAGCTGAGAGTGAGAGAGAGAGATCGGCCGCAAGAAAACTGCCGTCGCCGTCGCCGTCGCCGTCGCCGTCACCGTCACCGTCACCGTCACCCGCTGCAAGAAAGTCGAGCCCGAAATCCTTCGTTACAAGGCCTTCGAGCCTATCCTCCTTCTCGGCCACCACCGTTTCGCCGGCATCGACATGCGTATCCGAGTCAAGGGCGGTGGTAAAACCTCTCAGATCTATGCTATCCGTCAGTCGATTGCTAAAGCCTTAGTTGCCTTCTACCACACAGTTAGCATGGTCAGTTCTCCCCCCCCCCCCTGTAATTTTTCACTGTTTCTCCTTCCTTACCCGTTTTAATTTCCTATCACACAGTCGCTTCTCTGTAGTTTCTTGTGAAATTGAATGATTTTGTTATGAATTTAGGTCAAATATCGTGATGGGTTGTGTTCTTATTTTTCAATATTGCAAGTAGTCTTAGGGTTTATGCAAAATTAGGAAGTGGGTATGTTGTATTTTTAATTTGTTCAATCTTGTTTCTCTTTGATGGTTCAATGAATTATGTTTGTGGCCATTGACTGAAAGATTTTGACTTTATTTATGAAGGTGTAAATTTTGGGTGAAATGGCAAAGAGTTTATTCAAGCAAGAGAATGACCTTGGTATGTGCTTGTCTTTGTATATTGGTTTTTTTGAATCTCGATAATTGTCGAATGGATTAGACTTTTTTGAAAAAGAAGATTTTATTGAGTTTTCAAATGATATTTTCTGTTATGTACAGAGAAGAGACGTGCAGAAGCTGCTAGAATTAGAGAGAATTACCCAGATCGAATTCCAGTGAGTATTACTTTTTGTGTCTAAAATTTAATTGTTTATATGCATGCGAATTTTGTTGGCCTGTGTTATTGGTTATACTGAGTTTTGAATGTTGTCAATTTGAGCATATTTGAACTGAGCACAGATTGTAATCCTTTGTATCCCCTCCGTCCCTAATTGAATGTCCAACCTTTTTAACTTTGAAGGACTTTTAATTAAGTTGGAGTTTAAGCATTCTTAATGATATATATACATAAACACCCTTAATGATATCACTAAATAACTTAATGAGTGTAAGTGTAAATAATAACATGGCAAATTTTATTTTCATTTTGGGACAAAGCTTTTTCAAAATTAAACATTCATTTAGGGACGAAGAAGTAGTAAATAAAAAGTTAGGGACATTAGGAATTGAGGTTATTGTTATAGTTGTAATTGCCGCTCTCAAGGGAAGTTGTTCCACTATATTGGATTTAAGTTGGAACGAGGGACTGATTACAAATGTTGGGTCATCTATACCTAATCATTGGGGTTTTGTATCACGATTTTCAACCAAATGAATCTGATATGACGATGCTTGTTTGAGATTGAGTATGATTTGAATCTTTGATGAATTGGAACGTCTTTTTGTTGATGAACTTCTTTAATTTTCTTTGTTGAATATCCTTAACTATGATTCTATTGTATACAGGAAGCTGTAGCTGTAATGACTGCTAACCAAGAGGAGATATTTGTGGAGATGGGTGTTGGTAAGAGATGATAATGCTTTTGCTGTAATAATCTTCATAACATTTAATCACGTTTTCTTATCTAGTGGCTAGAACATGCACTCATTGATGCATATGCGATTACCAGCATGCATATATTCACTATTTCAACAGAAACTTTCACTTCTGCTGATGCTTCTTTAATGCATACACGTTCCCTTATGAAATCCTTGGTTAGTCTTCTAGCTCCAGAACATAAGTGCCTCGATAACCTCATGGACCTCTGTCGATTGCTCATGAAAACTCCCCACTCAGGCTATTAAAATCTTTCACATTTCCGACTGCATAGTACCTCTTCCCAATCACTTCGAGTCCTCCAGCTTTCCAACTTAGCCTCATGAACCATGATTTTATGTTTGTTGTCAGCCGATCCTTTAGTAAGAGTTAATGATGGATATACCATTTATACTTCTTTTCAGATGGAAACTTGTTCAAGTAATATTAGTCTGGGCACTTACATGGAGCGCTTGCTTTGTGTTTCATGTCAGTGAGTTATTTCCCAACTGTTTATGTAATGAGATGTATGGAGATCCATAGATGCAATCCCAAGGTTGTTCTAAATTATCTCTTATGTTAGTTCTAAATTATATCTCTTATGTTCTTATTCTCTTATTTAATATCATTTAAAACTAAATAATGCTTATTTTTTCAGGTGATGATTTAAATGAGGAACTTATAACCCAATCTATACGGGGGAAGATTGCATTCATTTGTGTTTTTGTTTGCTACTTTATAGTTTAGTTTGTAGATACCAATGCTTGTTGCGTACACTACAAGGAAAATCGGATTTAGAGACGGAAATTTAGAGACGGACGAAATCCGTAGCTAATTTGGTGACAGATTAGAGACAGAACCAAAAATCAGAGACGGAATATGAATCCGTCTCTAATTTAGAGACGGAATCCGAATCCGTCTCTAAAATTAGAGACTGGTTTTGTATCTGTCTCTAAAATAGAGACAGATTCAGAATTCGTTTCTAAATTAGAGATAGATTCAGAATCCGTCTCTAAACTTTAGAGACAGATTTTAACCCGTCTCTAATTTAGAGACAGATTTTTGAATCCGTCTCTAATTTTGTGACAGATTCAACATCTGTCTCTAAAATTTAGAGACAGATTTAGTATCCGTCTCTAAATTTGACTTTTCTTCTATATACTTTCATTTATTTAGTTTTTTTCTATCTTTTTTTGTATAACTTTTTCTAAAAAAAATCACTAATTAACAAAGGCTAAAATATTGTTTTCTAGTCAATAATTTTTTTTTAAAAAAATAAAAAATAAATATAGGGTAGTCCGTCCCTCTTTTGACTTTTCTTCCATATACTTTCATTTGTTTAGTTTTTTTCTATCTTTTTTTTATATAACTTTTTCTAAAAAAAATCTCTGATTAACAAAGGCTAAAATATTATTTTCTAGACAATAAAAATTTTGAAAAAAAATAAAAAATAAATATAGGGTAGTTCGTCACTCTTTTGATTTTTCTTCTATATACGTTCTTTTGTTTAGTTTTTTTCTATCTTTTTTTCTATAACTTTTTCTAAAAAAAATCACTGATTAACAAATGCTAAAATATTGTTTTCTAGTCAATAATTTTTTTTAAACAAAATAAAAAATAAATATAGGGTAGTCCGTCCCTCTTTTGACTTTTCTTCTATATACGTCCTTTTGTTTAGTTTTTTTCTATCTTTTTTTCTATAACTTTTTCTAAAAAAAATCACTGATTAACAAAGGCTAAAATATTGTTTTCTAGTCAATAAATTTTTTTAAAAAAATAAAAATAAATATAGGGTAGTCCGTCCCTCTTTTGACTTTTCTTTTATATACGTTCTTTTGTTTAGTTTTTTTCTATCTTTTTTTCTATAACTTTTTCTAAAAAAAAATCACTGATTAACAAAGGCTAAAATATTATTTTTTAGTCAATAAAAATTTTTTTAAAAAATAAAAAATAAATGTAGGGTAGTCCGTTCCTCTTTTGACTTTTTTTCTATATACTTTCATTTGTTTAGTTTTTTTCTATCTTTTTTTATATAACTTTTTATAAAAAAAATCACTAATTAACAAAGGCTAAAATATTATTTTCTAGTCAATAAAAAATTAAAAAAAAATAAAAAATAAATATAGGGTAGTTCGTCCCTCTTTTGACTTTTTTTTCTATATACTTTCATTTGTTTAGTTTTTTTCTATCTTTTTTTCTTTAACTTTTTTTTTTAAAAAAAACTAATTAACAAAGGCTAAAATATTGTTTTCTAGTCAATAAAAAATTTAAAAAAAAATAAAAAATAAATATAGGGTAGTCCGTCCCTCTTTTGACTTTTCCTCTATATACTTTCATTTGTTTAGTTTTTTTCTATCTTTTTTTATATAACTTTTTCTAAAAAAAACCACTGATAACAAAGGCTAAAATATTGTTTTCTAGGCAAAATTTTTTTTTTTAAAAAAAAATAAATAAATATAGGGTAGTCCGTCTCTCTTTTGACTTTTCTTCTATATACTTTCATTTGTTTAGTTTTTTTCTATCTTTTTTTATATAACTTTTTCTAAAAAATAAATATACCCTAAACCCTAAACCCTAAACCCTATACCCTAACCCCTAAACCCTATACCCTATACCCTAACCCCTATACCCTAATCCCTAAACCCTATACCCTAACACCTAAACCCTAACCCCTAACCCCTAACCCCTAAATCCTATACCCAATACCCTAAACCCTAAATCCTATACCCTAAACCCTATACCCTAACCCCTAAACCCTAAATCCTATACCCTAAACCCTAAACCCTATACCCTAAACCTTATACCCTAAACCCTAAACCCTATACCCTAAACCTTATACCCCTAACTCTGAGCCCTAAACCCTAAATCTTAAACCCTAAACCTTAAACCCTATACCTTATACCCTAAACCCTAACCCCTAAACTCTAAGCCCTAAACCCTAAACCCTAAACCCTAAATCCTAACCCCTAACCCCTAAACCCTATAACCTAAACCTTAAACCCTAAACCCTAAACCCTATACCTTATACCCTAAACCCTAACCCCTAAACTCTAAGCCCTAAACCCTAAACCCTATACCCTAAACCCTAAACCCTAAACCCTAACCTCTAAACCCTATATCCTAAACCCTAAACCCTATACCCTATACCCTAAACCCTAAACCTTATACCCTAACCCCTAAACCCTAAACCCTATACCCTATACCCTAAAGCCTAAAGCCTAAACCCTATACCCTAAATCCTATACCCTAAACCCTATACCCTATACCCTATAAGGGTTACCCTTATACATTATACCCTATACCCTAACCCCTAAATCCTAAATCCTATACCCTAAACCCTAAATCCTATACCCTATACCCTATAAGGGTTACCCTTATACATTATACCATATACCATAACCCTTAAACCCTAAATCCTATACCTTATACCCTAAACCCTAAACCTTAACCCCTATACCCTAAACCTTATACCCTAAACCCTATACCCTAAACCCTATACCCCTAACTTTGAGCCCTAAACCCTAAACCTTAAACCCTATACCTTATATCCTAAACCCTAAACCCTAACCCCTAATTACTATTTTCTTTAAAGATAAAATTATTGTTATGTATTATTACTAGTTATTATTAATATTATTAATAAATTTAAAATAATTACTTAGGCATATTAATATTTCTTAGAAGTTTAAATTATTATTAATAAATTTAAAATAATTAAATTAATGAATATTATATTAATGAATAACATTATTCTTTTTTATGTTATGTATTATTACTAGTTATAATTTATTAATATCAATTATTACTTAGGTATATTAATATTTCTTAGAAGTTTAAATTATTAAATTATTATTAATAAATTTAAAATAATTAAATTAATGAATATTATATTAATTAATAACATTATTATTTTTTATGTTATGTATTATTACTAGTTATTATTAATATTATTATTAATTATATAATAATATTATTATTAATTATATAATAATATTATTATTAATTATATAATAATAATTATTAATATATTCAATTATATAATTGAATAATTAACAATAACATCATTATTTGTCTTATTATTAAGTATTATTACTAACTATATGATAATGTTATTATTCTTGATATTAGGCATATTACTATAACTAAAATTTTGGGTAAATAAAATAAAAGCATGTAAATATTTTAGATAACTTTTTTGTAAATTTCAGTAATAAAAAAAATCTAAAATATTTTTTCCTATTCAATAAAAAATAATAAAAATTTCTAATTATTATTAATACTATTATTAATATTATTACTGATTATATAATTAATATTAATTAATTAATTAATTAATTAATTTTATAATTAATAATTAATTAATAAATATTATTAATAATAAATATTATTATTCTTAATATTAAACATAAATATTTTAGTTAGTGTATAATATAGTGTGAAATAAATATAAGTACGTGATGTGGCATTGTTTGATTGGATTTTAAATTTTCACGCGGATTATGGCCAAAGCAAAATCCGACCATTCATAACATTAAATCAAACGGCCCATATCTTCCCCACAAACCCATTTACTCCCTCTCCCTATTTCTAAAGCTAATCTCACTCTCTCTCTCTTCATTTTGATTTTGAAAGCCACGGTTCTCTCTCTCTCATTTACCTCACCGTCTCCTTCATTCCCTCTGCCTCCGCCGTCGCCGGCGCCATCACAGTCCGTCACTCTCTCTATTTCTCTCCCTTCAACAAACACAAACAGCCTCCCCATTCCCTATTATCTCTTCACCTTCCGCCGCCACCATTACCGTCACCTATGGCGCTGAGAAGAAGCCGACTGAGGAGAAGAAATTCCCATGTCGCCGAGAAAGCTCTGGCAGAGAAGAAACCCAAGCTCCGGCAGAGAAGAAACCCAAGGCCGTGGCATGTCGGTTTTATTTTGGTTTTGCTTGAGATTTTGTAAACCCAGATTTGGGTGTTTTGATTTCGATTTTGCCTTAATTTTGGAAACTCAGATTTCGATTTGCTTGGATTTTGATTTTGATTTTTTTTGTTGATTTTGTGATTCAAAATTTTGGAAACCTAAATGTTTAAAATATTCTGCAAAGTGTGGTTTTATGATTTTTTGTTGATGTTGTTGGGTTGTTGGTGGATTTTGTGAATCAATTTTGTGATTCACAAAATATCAGACTTTGGCACTGCTAGGATTTTGTGATTCAATGTGTCAATTTTGGGGCCAAGGGTTACTGAGGTTGAGGCGCACGCCTCATTGGGTTCCATGCGGCCGCCTCAGGTTTGGTGTCTTGGCCGAGCTTCTGGGCCATTTGGCCGGCATGGAGGATTCCTCTTGGGGCCAAACTTGGCCTATTTTGCATTGTGAGTACTATTTGAGTATAAAAGAAATTTAGGGGACTGATTTGATAATAATAAAAGTTAAGGGACTGATATGGAAATAATAAAAGTTAAGGGACTGATTTGAAAATAAAAAAAGGTAAGGGACTGATTTGATATATATTTAAAAATATATATTTATATATATATATATATATATATATATATTGATCGCGCAGAAAGCGTGTGGGCTCAGTTCCTTGTGTCCAGCAATGAATGAGCTAGCTATGGATCTGCACAGCACAAGAAACAAGGGTGAAACTGCGTCGGGGGTCTTCCGGCAAGCCCCTCCGGCGTGAGAGTAAGATGATGGACTGAAAAGTGGTGCAGGTAATATGATATGTATGTGGGTACGTGAATATGCAATAATGCATTACCTTTGTCCGTGTTGATACTCTCTTATTTATAGTAGGAATAGTGATATTAGGATTTTCACCAGAGCCGTTGGATTGGATGGTCTCCAACCGTTAGATCAGCTCTGTCTTCTAGGTGTACACGTGTCACGCTGGGACTGGTCCGTCTATGTAAGGACACTGCAGCCTCTGACATTGATAACGCTTGCCTTATAAGGGAAAGTCAACCTGCACACCTTTTGTAGTTATTACTGGTTGCATGATTGCACAGGTAACGAGGCACTGTAGCAGGTCTGACATTATCCCAAATTAGCTAATTAACCAAGCTTGTTGAGGAAGCTTAATAGAAGGGACGACCTGGAGCTGTACGTCCAGTAGGGTCGTCTTCTTGAGGTACGACTCGACGAGAGAGAGTTAGCCGTTCAATGACGACGCTCACTCTTGGACGAGTGCCAGTTGGCGCCGAAGGAAGGCTCGTCGTGATATGGGCCTATCTTATTGACGACGATCTCTTCTTGGTGTATCGACGGGCTAGAAGTTAGCCCTTCCATTAATGGTGTGATAGCTCATCGTTTGGATGGGCTTGGTCGCTCAGTGGCGACGACTACCAACCAATGTTGGACGGGCTACGGCCCAAGGCTTTGATCTGATTCTTTGTGGTTGGTCCTTTGATGGGCCTATTGGGCCCCCAGGCTCGTAGCAAACATTGGGCTCGGCCCATCACAGATTATTCCTTTCAGTGGCCCCCAACTCATGGTCGTCTCGACGAGCCGGGAGTTGTTATTTTCCCTCCAAAGTAATCCGTACGACCGTCAATTTGAATTTTGAAATATGATGACGTCAGTATTGATGACGTGGATGGTTGGGATTTCCTCCTTGGTTGACACGTGTCCTTTGAGGGGACATTCGCCTCGAAACTTGCAGAGGGTATTTAATGCCCCTCATCATTCCGCCGTTTGGGTTCCCAAGTATAAACCGTCCATCTTCCCCCAATATAAAAACTTTCTTTCCCCTTCATTTCAAACTTTCCAAACCTTGATCAGTGAGAGCAAAGTAAGAGAGGCGATTTCCGGCCACCGTCAGTAAGAATTCCGGCAACAAGGATCACCGTCTCCGGCAACCATAACCGTTCTGGCAACTCCGTCTGTGAGGTATTTAGGTGCCTGGATAAGGGATTTCTTCGAACTTCCGCCGGAAAATTCATCGGAAAGAGCATCTTCCAACCCATTACCAGGTAACATCTTCATCTGTTCTTCAATTTCTGGGTTTTTTCATTGGGTTTGTAGAGGTTAGTCAAATGGGACCAAGGACTATCAGTTTCGAGAGAGGTGTGAAGTTTGGCTTTGGGTTGAATCAAAGGGTTTATAAATGTGCTAAGGGGATTTGGAGGGAGATTCCTTTATCTGAGTGTTCTTCAATCCTGGAGAAGTTTAACTTTGAGAATGAGCCCTTGGAGTTCCCAGAGGGGGAGATTCTAGGGGATTTTGAGGATGGTGACCCAAGGGTAACTCCCTTCCGGTCCATGAACGATCTGCCTACCCATATTAGGACCCACTACTCTTTGTCCCGTCGTGATTCAATTAGGGCTTTGGTCGTAGGGGAATCTAGGTCGCTACTAGGTAGGTCGTTGCCTACGGAAGTTAGGACTGATTCCCCTTTTTTATCTCCTTGTTTTGTAGAGATGGATCACGACGGGCGTCCTGACCAGCCGGCCCCAGAAGTAAACGAGGCCAGCACAAGTGCTAGGGGTGAGCAGACGGTCAAGGCCTTTCACACATTTGTACAAGTTGGATCAAACGACGATGAGTTTGGAGGTGGGGCAAGAGGGAAATGGGCTGTGCCCAAGATCGAGCTCAGGAAGCAGGACGTCGGGAAGCAAATGATCGACGCCCTACGAGGATCATTTAGGGTTCAGGCTTCGACCTACAAATTGGAGCACCTCAGTTTGGCAGAGTATGAGCCCCGTCGTCAGTCCCTTCTGACCAGCAAGGAGAAGGTGGGATTCTTCTACAAACATTTTGAGTTCGGCTTGAGGTTGCCCTTGGATCCTTTCATCAATGAGTTCCTGGAGGACTCCGCCTGCATGCCCATGGAACTTAGTGCCAACACCGTCAGAATTTTGTGTGGCTTTGCCATCGTCTGCAGATTCCTTGGCTACGAGCCATGCAATAAAGTGTTCCGTCGATACTATCGAACGGCTCGGAATACCTCCAAAGGGAAATCCACCGTGAGTGTATCTTCGATTAAAAACTCAAGGAATTTTTTCTTAGATATCCCGAATAAGGTGTATGGATGGGAGAACCATTTGATTCTGGTGGAAAGTCGAGTAGGGTGGCAGTTTCCTTTCCCAGAGGGCAACATACCAGTCAGTGATAAGCATATCTTTCAAGCTCCGTGGGCCGACGAGCTGAAGGGAAAGATTGACCAGTTGCTAGATCTTGGATGGGTCTCGTATAAAGACATAGAGGCCTCACAATGGAGATACATCCGAGCTGGCATGATGTCCAAGCCATCCTTAGGGCCTGAACCTTTAGTGAAGATTGACTTGGATGCCCGCTATCCTGACTGGGTCGTCCATCATGAGTTTGTTTTTAAAGATAATTGTTTGAACTGTGCGACGGCACGAACTGGTCGCATTGAAGAGGGCTGCGACAACCTTGAGATGAATGGGGGTTGGGCTCTTGCTATCTTTTTAATTTTGATCATTTCTTGTCTCGTTGTGAGTAAAAGCTAACCTCTCCTACTTGGTTGTTTTGCAGTCCTTACCCAAGAAGACGTGGACAGAATTGAGAGAAGGATTATGGACGGAGCCATCAGAGCTAGTGACAGGGGCACCAAGAAGAAGGAGAGGGGTGCAACCCTTGCCATACTCGATCGTCAAGAGAAGCAGACGACGAGGAATGAGCAGCTTCCCAAGGATCCTACGGGCGCCATCCCAATGATTGAGAGGGAGCCCGTTGTTGAAGGGCTTAATACTGGAGGTCGTCAATCCACTGTTGACGCGCCTGAGAGAGCGGCCGGGATGGAGATTGATCCAAGTATGGAAGCTATTGGAGCTCAGATGGCCATTGCTGACGAGGCCGAGCATATTGAAGTGGAGAGCACAGATTCAAACCCCGAGCTCCGTGAGGTCGACGCTCGTGCCTCCAAAAAGAGAAAAAGTCATTTCATCGACCCTCCTAGCACGTCGGACCCGTCAACTCCAAGGGCCGATGCTCCAGGCTCGTCTACAGCGGTCTTGTCTAAGACCAAGGCCAAAGAGATGGCGACCTCAATTGCCAAAGCCTCTCATATAACTGGGATCCCTTATCTGCAGAGAAACGGCAATGCGCTCTTGCTGGGGACGGCTCTGACAAGGCGTGGACGGGATGTTGAGTTGACCCGTAGGATGAAGGAGGCCAATCTTACCCCCGAAACCTTTCATGCCCGTCTAGGGCTAATTCAGACTGAGGTACTTCGAATTAAAGTTCATGTTTTTCTCCGTCTATTTATACTTGTGCTAATAATTTAACTGTTGCAGCTATCGTCGATGATGGATGCCATGACGTCGGGCTATAGGGAATGTCTTGACGCCGAGCTTCGGGGCAACGAGCAGCTGATGAAGGCCGTCGGCGATAAGGGGACGACTGAGCAAAAATTGAAGGAGGCAGAGACCAATGTCGGCGAGCTCACTCTTGCCCATGAGCTTTTGGTTAATGAAAAGGATAACCTTCTTAAGGAGATAGATGCCTTGAAGGAAGGGAAAGCCAAAGCTGAGGCTGACTCGAAGGTGCTCTCTGACGGTCTTCGCGTTTGTGAGAACCGGCTTCAGAAGTCGACGGCCCAGGTTGAAGCGATGAAGACGAGCCGTGATGCTGAGCTGGCCCAAGCCAGGCTTGATGCCGTCGACGTCTTCAAGAAGAGTGCTGAGTGTCTTCAACTGGTCACCAAGCATGCGAGTGGGTTCTTCAAAGACGGGGCTAAACACATGGCCAGGCGGCTTCTGCTGGACCCTGCAATAAAAGATCTTCTTTCCGTCCGGAAGTTGGCTGACCTTTGCACGGAGGAGGCTCACGACGATGAAGCACGCTCAGTCCATCCCCTCGTCCCCTATACTGCCAATGATTTCCTCATCATAAGGGAGGACGACGCCAAAGCTGGAAAAGACGAGTGGCCTATTCCTGCCGTCGTCCCGGGTAACTTCGACGCATATTATAAATACTTCATTGAAGACGGCCCTGACCCTGATGCAGCTCCTTCAGACGCCGGCGGTGCCGACCCCCAGTGATTGATTTTTTTTATTGTTTTGTTTTTGAGATGTTTTGTAATGTTCCAAACAATGTCCCCAAAATAATTTTTAATTTTCGTAATGTAGTCGGCCTGTTTCCTCGTTGTTTAGAGGGGGTCGTACGTGCAATGTTTGCTTTATGTTTAAGTTATTTAATGCCTTTGTTTTCTGTTAGTTAATCTGTGTTAACGTAGATAGCATGTGATAACTTGTTTTGAACGAGTAAGTTTGAGGACAAGCATGATTGGTCGTCGTTAATGACGAGTCGTCTTATTCAAACTTGTATTTTCTCAACTTCTCAATGGCTCGTAGGAATAGTACGAAGGTTTATAAGTTTCTTGCTCGTAGACAAGATTCTATGGACGAGTCGTCTTATTCCGTTATAGCGTTCGACGAAGTCTGGCTTCGTCTAACCTTTATACTTGGCTAAAGTGAGTGTAAGTGTCGAAGTCTTTGCTACGACTGATTTTTATACTTGATCAAAGTAGTTGTAGGGGTCGAAGTCAGGCTTCAACCGCCTTAGGCTTGATTTGCAAAGAATGAAGTTCGGTGAAGTGATGAGTTCTCATTGATAACTTCTGACTTACAACCGCGTATTGATAACTCATTTACTTCCTACGACCTGGGGATTTATAGGTTATCCCTTACAGACTTCAAAAATTACAGACCTCAAAAACTTCTTACAGAATGACAATTAAAAATTCAAATTGAGAATCACAAAATGGGTGCCCTGAGGGCGCTGAATGTTTTCGACGACGACGATCAAAAGTAATACTTCATCAGATGATTGGCGTGCCATGGATGCTTGAGATGTTCACCGTTGGGCTTAGCTAGGCGATAGGTTCCTTCTCTGACCACACTTGTGACAATGTATGGTCCTTCCCAATTGGGGGAGAGTTTGTTTTGGCGGGCCTTGAGTCCCGTCGCTTCGATCTTCCTGAGCACATGTTCGCCTACTTTAAAGAACCTTCTCTTCACTTTCTTGTCATGATAAGCCTTGGTTTTCTTTTTGTAATTCTCCATCCTTAATTGGGCGTCCAATCTCCGCTCGTCTACGAGGTCCAGATCGACTTGTCGGTTGTGGATGTTTTTTTCGACGTCGTAGAGAGCAACTCGGTCCGTTGGCAGCTGAAGCTCGGCGGGAGCCATGGCTTCTGAGCCGTAAGCCAAAGCGAATGGGGTTTCTCCCGTAGGCCCCCGGGTGGTTGTGCGGACAGCCCAGAGAGCTGAAGGTAGTCCGTCCAACCATCTTGTATCTCTTCCTTCCAAATTTTTGCACAAAGCAGACAAGACAAGCTTGTTTGCCGCTTCAGCTTGCCCGTTGCCTTGGGGATAGGCAACTGACGACTTGGAGTGTTTGACTCCCATCCTGTTCAACTCTTGTTCGAACTTTCTTGAAAACTGCAGGCCGTTGTCTGAAACGATCACCCTTGGGATTCCGAAGCGACACCATATCGAATCACGGATGAAGCTCAGGGCGTTGTTTTCAGTGATTTTGTTTAAGGCCTTGGCCTCCACCCACTTCGAAAAATAGTCAACTGCCACGATCCCATACTTGACTCCTCCCTTGGCCGGTGGAAAAGGCCCAATCAGGTCAACACCCCACATATCAAACGGCCAGGCGGCCATGACAGGGGTTTGCTCCGTCGTTGGTAGCTTGGGGAGGTCGGCGAAACGCTGGCAGGTATCACACTTTTTCACAAACTGTTTGGCGTCTTCACGGAGGTGGGGCCAGTAGTATCCCATGGTAATGATCTTATCAGCCAACGTTCGGGCCCCAGGGTGGCCCCCGCATTCTCCTTGGTGTACCTCGAACAGTAATTGAACGACCTTGTCAGGGTGGACGCACTTCAATAATGGTCTGGTAATGGATCGTCGGTAAAGCTCTCCCTCTACGACCGTAAATCTGGGGGACTTTCTCTTGATTTGCCTTGCCAAAACCTCGTCCGTCGGCAACTCATCCCGTTCAATGAAAACTTTCAGCTCGTCTATCCAGCATCTTGGACCGTCGACGTTGCACATGACCTTTACTCGATCGTAGGCCGGTTGTTCCAAGTAGGCTAGGTGATGGCCGTGCTCCTCCTCTGGGAGTTGGTCCGTAGCTAGCTTGGAGAGTAGGTCGGCATGCTCGTTGTTTTCACGAGCTATCCTCTGTATGGCCCAAAATTCCAACCCCTGGATCAATTCTCCGACCAATGAATGGTACTTCTGCAGGGTGGAATCGACGACTTGGTATTCTCCCCTTACTTGATTCACGATCAATTGAGAATCACAATAAGCTGCGATTTTGGTAGCTCCAAAACACTTGGCGTACTCAATGGCTGCTATGAGCGCTTCGTACTCGGCCTGGTTATTAGATGCTTGAAACTTGAACCTCAATACTTCTTCAAAAACTGTCCCACTTTCTGGTTCAACAAGGACGATCCCTGCTCCGCTCATATTTCTGGTTGCTGACCCGTCTGAAAAGATCTTCCAACAGCCTACGGGCAAAACTAACTCCACTGGCTGTTCAACGACCTCCTTTCCTTTGCTTGCCTGCTGTAGCTGCCTTTGATCGTCGTCGATGGTGAACGACATCTCAACTAGAAAATCTGCTAAAGATTGTGCCTGTAGGGTCTTTCTCGTCCTATATTCAATATCAAACTCAGTCAGCTCAATGCTCCAGTTGAGAAGACGACCAGAGCTTTCAGGACGGTGCAAGATCTTGCGCAGTGGGGCATCCGTATAAACGATGATGGGGTGAGCAGAGAAATATGCTCGTAGCTTTCGTGCTGTAATTACGAGAGCGTAAGCGATCTTCTCCGCATTAAAATAACGAGTCTCCACATCCGATAAAGCCTTGCTGACGTAGTAAACTGGCCTCTGTGTTCCACCTTCCTCCCTAACCAATACTGCGGCGACGGCCTTGTCACTCGCCGAGAGATAAACGTAAAGGTCTTCTCCTGCTACGGGGCTTTGGAGGAGTGGTGGGGAGCCAAGATACTCTTTCAGCTGTTTAAACGACTGAGAACATTCATCCGTCCATTTGAAGTCCTTTGCACCTCGAAGAGCTTTAAAAAATGGAAGCGACCTCTCAGCAGACTTGGCAATAAAACGACCTAAGGCTGCTACTCGACCATTTAAGCGCTGAACCTCCTTGATGCTCGTAGGTTCGGCCATGTCTATCAAAGCCTTAATTTTTTCAGGATTGGCTTCGATTCCCCGCTGAGAGAGCATGAATCCTAGAAACTTTCCTGCTGCAACACCAAAGACGCATTTAGCTGGGTTGAGGACATATCATTTGCTCGGAGGTTGGAGAAAGTTTGCTGTAGGTCGTCGACATGCTTTCTCTTTTTACTTTTGACGACCATGTCATCAACATACGCCTCTAAGTTGTCGCCGATCTGGTCTTTGAATACCTTGTTTATCATTCTTTGGTAAGTGGCACCGGCGTTCTTGAGCCCAAAAGGCATCTTCGTGTAACAGTAAGTTCCCCCTGCCGCCTGAAAAGCCGTCTTTGGGATATCTTCCTCAGCCATCTTGATTTGGTGATAGCCGGAATAGGCATCAAGAAAGCTCAAAGTAGAATGGCCGGCCACAGAGTCGACGAGCTTGTCGATTCTTGGCAAGGGGTAACTGTCCTTGGGGCACGCCAGGTTTAGATCGGTAAAGTCAACACATAATCTCCACTTCCCATTTGGCTTTTTTACAAGAACCACATTGGCTAACCAAGTTGTGAACCCAGCGTTCACAATAATTCCAGCACTCAGCAATTTCTCAATCTCCCGTTTTATAGCAATCTCTTTTTCAGTTGAAAAAACTCGACACCTCTGTTCTTTGAATTTCATGGTGGGGTTCACTCCAAGCTTATGAACTGCCACGTCCTCTCTGATCCCTTTCATATCTTCCACTTTCCAAGCAAAAACATCGAGGTTCTGTTTGAGTAGGGAGATTATCTCTTCCCTCTCCTCAGTGCGTAACTGAGACCCCAGCTTGATTTTTTGCTCTGGATAGTCGGGGTTTATGACCAATTCAATTAGCTCGTCGGCTGGCTTCATCTCAGGGGCGTCGTCCCTAAAGTCCATGGATTCAATGACGATCTCTTTAATTTTCCTTCTTGCTTCAGGCGTCAAATCTGGTACCTCGTCGTCAATCAATTTATCTAACTTGGCCCCCGATTCTTGGGCGACCAAAAGTTGTGGCTTTGCAGCTGGGTCGTCCATGAATATTTCCTCAAAGATCCCGGGGTCGTCTATGCACTTGATCGTCGAGATGCCAGTATACGAGGTCGTCGTTTGCTTGACGGATTTAGAGAGCTTCACGATGTGATCTGGATCGTCGATCTCAATGGTCCGTTTTGCCTTCAATACATGCTCTAGGAATTCTGGGGCCGTCCCCAACACACATCCTACTCCGGCTCGGGAAGGAAATTTGACTCGTTGGTGGGGAACTGAGGCGACGTTCCCCAAAGCGGCTTGACCCGGTTGGCCAAGGATCGCATGGTAGTCACTGACGACGTCGATCACAATGAAAGTCACTGTTTTGATTGTTCTCAATGGGTGTTCCCCGATGTCGACTGGAAGGTCGATCTGGCCTTTAGCATCTACCCGGTGATTGGTGAATCCTTCTAGACGACCTAAGTAAGGACTTAGGCGGCTATATCAGGTAGACCCATTCTCTGGTAGACGTTGTAAAACAAGATATCTTTGGCCGCTCCTGTATCGATCAAAATTCTCCTTGATTCGCAGTTATCGATGAAACCAGGTATGACTAGAGTTTGTTGACGAGCTAATGGATTGGCTGGAAGCTCGTAGGGAAAGAAACTTATCACGTCGTTTGGAGTTTCTGATTTTTGGGGGACATGTGGGGCCTTCTTCAGATGGTAGATGGCACTCTTAATCTGATTCTTGCTCGTCTCCTCAGAGATTACTAACACCATCCTTGGATTCCTCTGTGGGGGATCGTCGTTAACAGCTCGGGTGTTGGCCGCCTGACGATCCTTCCTTACGTATTCTCCAAGTCGTCCATCGTCGATCCATCTTTGAATAATCTTTTTCAAGCTGAAACATTCCTCGGTATCATGTCCTTTATCCCTGTGATATTCACAATATTTGTTCATGTTTTTCTTTCCCTTCCCGCTGGGATTCATCTTTGCCGCCGGGCCAAAATCAACGTTGCTCAAAATTTCTGCTCTAGACACAGTGAGTGGAGTGTACGACTCCGGGACTTTTTCTGCTTTCACTTTGTTTTTTCCTTTATCTCCGACCTTATCTTTCCTAGATTTCGTCGCCTCAACCTCGTCGACGGCCTTCCCTTCTCTTTGCAACTTTCTTTCTTCAGCCTCGGCGACGGCGTACGCCTTGGCATAGAGGTCTTTGCGGGACTTGGCCGGGTGGACTTGAAGCTCGTAGTCTAGAGTGGGGGAAATGACACCGTGCCTGAAGCAATTTATGATTTCCCTGTCTGTTAGGTCTTCATCAATCTGATCTACCAGTTTCTTGAATCTCTTGAAGTAACTCATTGAGCTTTCAGTGGCTCCCTGGGAAATGTTGCTAAGGTCGTTGACAGTCTTACGACGCTCCCCCGCCGTAGCGAACCTTCCTAAAAACTTCTTTCTCATCTGCTTCCAGGATTCGATACTCCCCTTGGGCAAGCTTCTGAACCACCTCAGAGCTGCGTCGACCAGTGTGCTCGTAAGAGCCTTGCACATGATGTCGTCGTGGCCTGAAGCTTTTGCCACAACGTACATCTGTGCCTCAAGATGTTGCATATGGTCGATGGCACTGGTAGAGCCGTCGTATGGTTTAAGTTCGGGTAGCTTAAAGCCTGGTTCTGGGGGTCCTGTTTCCAACATCCAAGATGCAAGGGGATTCATAGTGCCGCCATCGTCATCAGAGTCGTCGCTGTCCGTTTTCTTTCTTTTGTTCGTCAGTTCCTCCACTTGGCGCCTCAGTCTCAAGAATTCTCTCATATCCACTCCTCCTGTTGGGCCGGCTTGGGGGATCCTATCTTGACGGGGCCCCCGGGTAACGGTGTTAGACCGTTGCCTCTCGGTGGTGGCAGGTCGTCGTGAGATGGATCGCTCCCTGCAGCTAGGAGGTGGAGACGGCCTGTAGGATCTTGAAAGTTCTCGTTCATGACGGGCCGGAGTACGAGTTCTTTCTCTATGGCTAGGTGCTCGTTCATTCCTTAATGACGGAGTCATTTGACGACCCCGAACAACTTGATTCGGGATGGTTGCAAGATTTTCGACGACCAGCTCCCTACGGGGCTCTGCTTCTCCAGCTTGTCGTTGCTGTGATGGGGCTCCTCGGCTTCGTCTTTCATTAATGTGCTCCCTTAAGTCAAGCTGTGGTACGACACGCTCATTCCCAGTAGCGGTCTCTTCGCGACGACCGGCATTCTCTCTCTGGTTCCTTCTCCTTCTTCCCGACGAGATTGTTTGATGGGATGCCTGTGGAGCTTGAGGAGCGGCCATATGAATGAGTTCGTCTTGGATTTGCAAAAACTCTTTGAGGGCGTTGGCTCTTTCAACGAGGAAAGCCGCTCTGTCGAGATTAGGGTTAGAGGGACCTCCTGCATATCTCGCCGTTGTCTCAGGCCTCCTTTCCAGTGGAGGTCTCCTCTGGCGCTCAGCAGCAGGCCTTTTCTCTCTTCTCCTGGCCGTTTGAAGGCCTGTATCGTCAACCACCCCCTGTGACCTGGTAACCCTTAAGTTAGGGTTCCTAAGTGGTGAGGGTGGCCTAGGATTTTCTTGTTGAGGTGGTACGCCTTCATCTGCTGTGGACTTGCTGGCCGTATGACCATCTGACACCATTTTTCAAACTCTTCTGGCTGTATTCCTTCTACTGGAGATCACTAACACGTTTCCGGCAATGGAACCAATACGATCGCGCAGGAAAGCGTGTGGGCTCAGTTCCTTGTGTCCAGCAATGAATGAGCTAGCTATGGATCTGCACAGCACAAGAAACAAGGGTGAAACTGCGCCGGGGGTCTTCCGGCAAGCCCCTCCGGCGTGAGAGTAAGATGATGGACTGAAAAGTGGTGCAGGTAATATGATATGTATGTGGGTACGTGAATATGCAATAATGCATTACCTTTGTCCGTGTTGATACTCTCTTATTTATAGTAGGAATAGTGATATTAGGATTTTCACCAGAGCCGTTGGATTGGATGGTCTCCAACCGTTAGATCAACTCTGTCTTCTAGGTGTACACGTGTCACGCTGGGACTGGTCCGTCTATGTAAGGACACTGCAGCCTCTGACATTGATAAGCAGCTTGCCTTATAAGGGAAAGTCAACCTGCACACCTTTTGTAGTTATTACTGGTTGCATGATTGCACAGGTAACGAGGCACTGTAGCAGGTCTGACATTATCCCAAATTAGCTAATTAACCAAGCTTGTTGAGGAAGCTTAATAGAAGGGACGACCTGGAGCTGTACGTCCAGTAGGGTCGTCTTCTTGAGGTACGACTCGACGAGAGAGAGTTAGCCGTTCAATGACGACGCTCACTCTTGGACGAGTGCCAGTTGGCGCCGAAGGAAGGCTCGTCGTGATATGGGCCTATCTTATTGACGAAGATCTCTTCTTGGTGTATCGACGGGCTAGAAGTTAGCCCTTCCATTAATGGTGTGATAGCTCGTCGTTTGGATGGGCTTGGTCGCTCAGTGGCGACGACTACCAACCAATGTTGGACGGGCTACGGCCCAAGGCTTTGATCTGATTCTTTGTGGTTGGTCCTTTGATGGGCCTATTGGGCCCCCAGGCTCGTAGCAAACATTGGGCTCGGCCCATCACAGATTATTCCTTTCATATATATATATATATATATATATATATATATATATATATATATATATATATATATATATATATATAATATATTAATATATATTTTTAAATATATATTTATTTATTTTTTTTAAAAATATCAATTTAGCGACGAAAATATCCGTCGCTAAAATGGTTCGAAAATAAAATGACAAATTTAATAGAGACGAAAAATATGTCGCTAATCCGTAGACGATCATATCTGTAGCTAATTTAGAGACGGACATATCTGTCTCTAATTTAGAGACGGACATATCTGTCTCTAATTTAGAGACGGACACATCAATCTCTAAATTAGCTACAAAACAGCGACGCCCAATTTAGCGACGAACCTGCACCCACGGAATAGCTACGGAATAAATCCGTAGCTAAACACGATTTAGCTACGGAATCTTCATTTTAGCTACGGAATTTGCCGTAGCTAAATTCGATTTTCCTTGTAGTGGTATCTTCCTTTTGAACTAGTACTTTTTGGGTTGTGTAATGCCATACTAAATGTTCAATTTATGGCAATGGATCAAGCTTTATATTTAATAAGTTATTCTTATTCATCGTTAATTGTTGAAATTTGTGTATGTTATTGATTTCAATAGCACAATAAATTAGAGAAGCCAAAATTTTCTAGGGCCAGAAATATATATATTTTTTAAAAAGGAAAAAATTTCAAGCAATTTTAAATGCAACGCTAATATTGGAGAATATTAAAAGTGCAACTAATTTTCGGCACTTTAAAAAAAGTGCCGCTAATATTCTGGCATTTTAGACGTGCCGGTATATTTTGGCACTTTATGAAAGTGCCGAAAAATTAGAGGCACTTTTAAAAGTGCCGGAAAATTAGCGGCATTTTAAAGTGCCAGAAAATTAGCGGCACTTTTAAAAGTGTCGAAAAATTAGCGACATTTTAAAGTGCCGGAAAATCAGCGGCTCTTTTAAAATGCCGGAAAACAGCGGCACTTACAAAAGTGCCGAAAATTAGCGGCACTTTTAAAAGTGCCGGAAAATTAGCGGCACTTTTAAAGTGCCGAAAAGTATTGCCGACACCACTTTTTTCGGCACTTCTTAAAGTGCCGGAAAAAGTGCCGAAGTGCCGGAAAAAGTGCCGGGAAAAGCTTTTCCGGCACTTTTTTTAACATTTCCGGCACTTTCAAAGTGCCGGAAAAAGGCATATTTGTTGTAGTGCATCCTTTTTTCATCCAATCCAATAGAATATTTGAAAGGATAAACCCACCAAAAATTTGGCTCATACGGAGGTCGTTTTCATGGTGAAAATCACCATTTACGAAATTTTCCGATTCCCCCAAGGGGGTAGTACACGCATTTTTGCGCTCCCGGGCACTAGTAGCCAAATACCCTCCTTTTTGAATCAATCCAATAGAACATTTGAAAGGATCCGTCCATCAAAAATTTGGCTCAAACAGAGGTCGTTTTCATGGTGAAAATGACCATTTACGAAATTTCCCGATTCGCTAAAGGGTGTAATACACTCATTTTTGGGCTCCCGGGCACTCGTAGCCAAATACCCTCATTTTTTCAACCAATCCAATATTACATTTGAAAGGATCCGCCCACCAAAAATTTGGCTCAAACGGAGGTCGTTTTCATGGTGAAAATCACCATTTACGAAATTTCCCGATTCGCCAAAGGGGGGTAGTACACGCATTATTAGGCTCCCGGGCACTCGTAGCCAAATGCCCTCCTTTTTTCAACCAATCCATTAGAACATTTGAAGGATCCGCCCACCAAAAATTTGGCTCAAACGAAGGTCATTTTCATGGTGAAAATGACCATTTACGAAATTTCCCGATTCCCCAACGGGGGTAGTACACGCATTTTTGGGCTCCCGGGCAATGGTATCCAAATACCCTCCTTTTTTCAACCAATCTAATAAAACATTTGAAAGGATCCGCCCACCAAAAATTTGGCTCAAACGAAGGTCGTTTTCATGGTGAAAATCACTATTTTCGAAATTTCCCGATTCCCCAAAGGGGGTAGCACAAGCATTTTTGGGCTCCGGGCACTAATAGCCAAATTCCCTTCTTTTTTCAACCAATCCATTAGAACATTTGAAATGATCCGCCCACCAAATATTTGGCTCAAACGGTGGTCGTTTTCATGGTGAAATGACCATTTTTGGGCTCTCGGGCACTAGTAGCCAAATACCATCATTTTTTCATCCAATCCAATAGAACATTTGAAAGGATAAGCCCACCAAAAATTTGGCTCAAACGAAGGTCGTTTTCATGGGGAAAATCACCATTTACAAAATTTCTCGATTCCCCAAGGGAGTACACGCATTTTTGGGCTCCCGGGCACTCGTAGCTAAATACCCTCCTTTTTTCAACAAATCCAATAGAACATTTGAAAGGATCCGCCCACCAAAAATTTGGCTCAAACGAAGGTAGTTTTCATGGTGAAAATGACCATTTACGAAATTTTCCGATTCCCTAAAGGGACCGTTTTTGGGCTCCCGGGCACTAGTAGCCAAATACCCTCCTTTTTTCAACCAATCCAATAGAACATTTGAAAGGATTCGTCCACCAAAAATTTAGCTCAAACGGAGGTCGTTTTCATGGTGAAAATCACCATTTACGACATTTCCCGATTCCCTAAAGGGGGTAGCTCACGCATTTTTGGGCTCCCGGGCACTAGTAGCCAAATACCCTCCTTTTTTTAACCAATCCAATATAACATTTGAAAGGATCCGCCCACCAAAAATTTGGCTCAAACGGAGGTCGTTTTCATGGTGAAAATGACAATTTACGAAATTTTCCGATTCTCCAAAGGGGGTAGTACACGCATTTTTGGGCTCCCGGGACTAGTAGCCAAATACCCTCGTTTTTCAACCAATCCAATAAAACATTTGAAAGGATCCGCCCACCAAAAATTTGGCTCAAACGGAGGTCGTTTTCATGGTGAAAATCACCATTTTCGAAATTTTTCGATTCCCCAAAGGGGGTAGCACACACATTTTTGGGCTCCCGGGCACTAGTAGCCAAATTCCCTCCTTTTTTAAACCAATCCAACAGAACATTTGAAATGATCCGCCCACCTAAATTTTGGCTCAAACGGAGGTCGTTTTCATGGTGAAATGACCATTTTTGGGCTCTCGTCGGGCACTAGTAGCCAACTACCATCATTTTTTCATCCAATCCAATAGAACATTTGAAAGGATAAGCCCACCAAAAATTTGGCTCAAACAGAGGTCGTTTTCATGGTGAAAATCACCGTTTACGAAATTTTCCGATTCCCAAAAGGGAGTAGCACACGCATTATGGGCTCCCGGGCACTAGTAGCCAAATACTCTCTTTTTTTCAACCAATCCAATAGAACATTTGAAAGGATCCGTCCACCAAAAATTTGGATGAAACGGAATTTTTCCGATTCCCCAAAGGGGGTAGCTCACGCATTTTTGGGCTCCCGGGCACTAGTAGCCAAATACCCTTCTTTTTTCAACCAATCCAATATAAAATTTGAAAGGATCCGCCCACCAAAAATTTGGCTCAAACGGAGGTCATTTTCATGGTGAAAATCACCATTTACGAAATTTCTCGATTCACCAAAGGGACGCATTTTTAGGCTCCCGGGCACTCGTAGCCAAATACCCTCCTTTTTTCAACCAATCCAATAGAACATTTGAAAGGATCCTCCCACAAAAAATTAGGCTCAAACGGAGGTCGTTTTCATGGTGAAAATCACTATTTTCGAAATTTACTGATTCCCCAAAGAGGGTAGCACACGCATTTTTGGGCTCCCGGACACTAGTAGCCAAATTCCCTCCTTTTTTCAACCAATCCAACAGAACATTTGAAATGATCCGCCCACCAAAAATTTGGCTCAAAAGGAGGTCGTTTTCATGGTGAAATGACCATTTTTGGGCTCTCGGACACTAGTAGCCAAATACCATCTTTTTTTCATCCAATCCAATAGAACATTTGAAAGGATAAGCCCACCAAAAATTTGGCTCAAACGGTGGTCGTTTTTATGGGGAAAATCACCATTTACGAAATTTCCCGATTCCCCAAGGGGGTAGTACACGCATTTTTGGGCTCCCGGGCACTGGTAGCTAAATACCCTCCTTTTTTCAACAAATCCAATAGAACATTTGAAAGGATCCGCCCACCAAAAATTTGGCTCAAACGGAGGTCGTTTTCATGGTGAAAATGACCATTTACGAAATTTTCCGATTCCCTAAAGGGACCGTTTTTTGGGCTCCCGGGCACTAGTAGCCAAATACCCTCCTTTTTTCAACCAATCCAATAGAACATTTGAAAGGATCCGTCCACCAAAATTTAGCTCAAACGGAGGTCGTTTTCATGTTGAAAATCACCATTTACGATATTTCTCGATTTCCTAAAGGGGGTAGCTCACGCATTTTTGGGCTCCCGGGCACTAGTAGCCAACTACTATCCTTTTTTCATCCAATCCAATAGAACATTTGAAAGGATATGCCCACCAAAAATTTGGCTCAAACGGAAGTCGTTTTCATGGTGAAAATCACCATTTACGAAATTTTCCGATTCCCCAAAGGGAGTAGCACACGCATTATGGGCTCCCGGGCACTAGTAGCCAAATACCCTCATTTTTTCAACCAATCCAATAGAACATTTTAAAGGATCCGCCAACAAAAAATTTGGCTCAAACGGAGGTCGTTTTCATAGTGAAAATCACTATTTTCGAAAATATCCGATTCCCCGCACACGCATTTTTGGGCTCCCGGGCACTAGTAGCCAAATTCCCTCCTTTTTTCAACCAATCCAACAGAACATTTGAAATGATCCGCCCACCAAAAATTTGGCTCAAAAGGAGGTCGTTTTCATGGTGAAATGACAATTTACGAAATTTCCCGATTCCCTAAAGGGACCGTTTTTGGGATCTCGGGCACTAGTAGCCAAATACCCTCCTTTTTTCAACCAATCCAATAGAACATTTGAAAGGATCCGCCCACCAAAAATTTGGCTCAAACGGAGGTCGTTTTCATAGTGAAAATCACTATTTTCAAAAATTTTCGATTCCCCAAAGGGGGTAGCACACACATTTTTGGGCTCCCGGGCACTATTAGCCAAATTCCCTCTTTTTTTCAACCAATCCAACAGAACATTTGAAATGATCCGCCCACCAAAAATTTGGCTCAAACGGAGGTTGTTTTCATGGTGAAATGACAATTTACGAAATTTCCCGATTCCCTAAAGGGACCGTTTTTGGGCTCCCGGGCACTATTAGCCAAATTCCCTCATTTTTTCAACCAATCCAACAGAACATTTGAAATGATCCGCCCACCAAAATTTTGGCTCAAACGGAGGTCATTTTCATGGTGAAATGATAATTTTTGGGCTCTCGGGTACTAGTAGCCAAATACCATCCTTTTTTAATCAAAGCCAATCGAACATTTGAAAGGATAAGCCCACCAAATATTTGGCTCAAACGGAGGTCGTTTTCATGGTGAAAATCACCATTTACAAAATTTTCTGATTCCCCAAATGGAGTAGCCACGCATTATGGGCTCTCGGGCACTAGTAGCCAAATACCCTCCTTTTTTCAACCAATCCAATAGAACATTTGAAAGGATCCGTCCACCAAAAATTTGGCTCAAACGGAATTTTTACGATTCCCCAAAGGGGGTAGCTCACGCATTTTTGGACTCTCGGGCACTAGTAGCCAAATACCCTCCTTTTTTCAACCAATCCAATATATCATTTGAAATGATCCGCCCACCAAAAATTTGGCTCAAACGGAGGTCATTTTCATGGTGAAAATCACCATTTACGAAATTTCTCGATTCACCAAAGGGGGTAGTACACGCATTTTTAGGCTCCCGGGCACTCGTAGCCAAATACCCTACTTTTTTCAACCAATACAATAGAACATATGAAAGGATCCGCCCACCAAAAATTTGGCTCAAACGGAGGTCGTTTTCATAGTGAAATCACTATTTACGAAATTTCCCGATTCCCCACCGTACACGCATTTTTGGGCTCCCGGGCACTCGTAGTCAAATACCCTTCTTTTTTCAACAAATCCAATAGAACATTTGAAAGGATCCGCCCACCAAAAATTTGGCTCAAACGGAGGTCGTTTTCATTGTGAAAATGACCATTTACGAAATTTCCCGATTTCAAAAAGGGGGTAGTACACGCATTTTTGGGCTCCCGGGCACTAGTAGCCAAATACCCTCCTTTTTTCAACAAATCCAGTAGAACATTTTAAAGGATCCGTCCACCAAAAATTTGGCTCAAACGGAGGTCGTTTTCATGGTGAAAATCACCATTTTCAAAATTTCCCGATTCCCCAAAGGGGGTAGCTCACGCATTTTTGGGCTCCCGGGTACTAGTAGCCAAATACCCTCCTTTTTTCAACCAATCCAATATAACATTTGAAAGGATCCGCCCACCAAAAATTTGGCTCAAACGGAGGTCGTTTTCATGGTGAAAATCACCATTTACGAAATTTCCCGATTCGCCAAAGTCCGTACACACATTTTTAGGCTCCCGGGCACTCGTAACCAAATACCCTCCTTTTTTCAACCAATCCAATAGAACATTTGAAAGGATCCGCCCACCAAAAATTTGGCTCAAACGGAGGTCATTTTCATCGTGAAAATGAACATTTACGAAATTTTCCGATTCCCCAAAGGGGGTAGTATACGCATTTTTGGGCTCCCGGGCGCTAGTAGCCAAATACCCTCCTTTTTTCAACCAATCCAATAGAACATTTGAAACATTTTTGGGCTCCCGGGCACTAGTAGCCAAATACTCTCCTTTTTTCAACCAATCCAATATGACATTTGAAAGGATCCGCCCACCAAAAATTTGGCTCAAACGGAGGTCGTTTTCATGGGGAAAATCACCATTTACGAAATTTCCCGATTCGCCAAAGGACGTACACGCATTTTTAGGCTCCCGGGCACTCGTAGCCAAATACCCTCCTTTTTTCAACCAATCCAATAGAACATTTTAAAGGATCCGCCCACCAAAAATTTGGCTCAAACGGAGGTCGTTTTCATGGTGAAAATGACCATTTACGAAATTTCCCGATTCCCCAAAGGGGGTAGTACACGCATTTTAGGGCTCTAGGGCACTAGTAGCCAAATACCCTTCTTTTTTCAACCAATCCAATAAAACATTTGAAAGGATCCTCCCACCAATAATTAGGCTCAAACGGAGGTCGTTTTCATGGTGAAAATGACAATTTACGAAATTTCCCGATTCCCCAAAGGGGGTAGTACACGCATTTTTGGGCTCCCGGGCACTAGTAGCCAAATACCTTCCTTTTTTCAACCAATCTCATAGAACATTTGAAAGGATCCGTCCACCAAAAATTTGGCTCAAACGGAGGTCGTTTTCATTGTGAAAATCATCATATACGAAATTTCCCGATTCCCCAAAGGGTGCAGCTCACGCATTTTTGGGCTCCCGGGCACTAGTAGCCAAATACCCTCATTTTTTCAACCAATCCAATATGACATTTGAAAGGATCTTCCCACCAAAAATTTGGCTCAAACGGAGGTTGTTTTCATGGTGAAAATCACAATTTACGAAATTTTCCGATTCCCCAAAGGGGGTAGTACAAGCATTTTTGGGTTCCCGGGCACTAGTAGCCAAATACACTCCTTTTTTCAACCAATCCAATAAAACATTTGAAAGGATCTGCCCACCAAAAAATTGGCTCAAACGGAGGTCGTTTTCATGGTGAAAATCACCATTTTCGAAATTTCCTGATTCCCCAAGGGGGGTAGCACACGCAATTTTGGGCTCCCGGGCACTAGAAGCCAAATTCCCTCCTTTTTTCAACCAATCCAACAGAACATTTGAAATGATCCGCCCACCAAATATTTGGCTCAAACGGAGGTCGTTTTCATGGTGAAATGACCATTTTTGAGCTCTCGGGCTCTAGTAGCCAAATACCATCCTTTTTTCATCCAATCCGATAGAACATTTGAAAGGATAAGCCCACCAAAAATTTGGCTCAAACGGAGGTCGTTTTCATGGTGAAAATCACCATTTACGAAATTTCCTGATTCCCCAAAGGGGGTAACACACGCATTTTTGGGCCCCCGGGCACTAGTAGCCAAATACCCTCCTTTTTTCAACCAATCCAATAGCTCACGCATTTTTGGGCTCCCGGGTACTAGTAGCCAAATACCCTCCTTTTTTCAACCAATTCAATATAACATTTGAAAGGATCCGCCCACTAAAAATTTGGCTCAAACGGAGGTCATTTTCATGGTGAAAATCACCATTTTCGAAATTTCCCGATTCCCCAAAGGGGGTAGCACACCCATTTTTGGGCTCCCGGGCACTATTAGCCAAATTCCCTCATTTTTT